>CAUYUJ010022213.1:68321-98321 GCA_963575745.1 Prorocentrum cordatum
TTTGCGAGTAGTGGAACGCGCCCGGTGAAGGGAGGCGGCGGTGTCTGCGGTGTACTCCCGCGCGTGCCAACTGGCCCTCCGCGATGCCAGGGATGCCACGCGCTGCTTTGCCAGGGCCGCCCAGCGCACGCTCCAGCTCTCTCTCTCTTGCGGATGCGGCCCAGGCTGCCCGTGAGCCTGGTCGGCCTGATGGTACGGCGGCTGTGGGCGGAGGTGCGCTTTCCAAAACGGCGCTGCTGGTCTAGAAGAAGAGAAAACGCCATAAACAGAAACGTTTGGCGCTCCGCGCGGATTTCTTGGATTTGGCCTGGACCCCCCTCCCTGGCGCGCGGAGCGCGCCAGGGGCGGCGCTGGAGGCGCAGCCAGGGGGGCCCCAGCGCCGATCCGGGAAATCCGCGCGGACCTCCGAGCTGTTGTGTTTACAGTGGAGGCCAGTCCACAAGAAACCTTCCACAAGAAACCCAACCCTGAGACCCCAGGAGGCCCATTTGTTCTTGGTGGGAGCGTCACGCCTTCCATCGCAAGACCATCATAACCCAAGAAACCCATGGCACCCTGGGGGACAAGCAGGGTGTTTGTTGGCATGGACCTCCACTGTATGTCATTGCTCGCTCCCCTTAAAAGCACGCCTTCGCGCAATCGCCGAGTGGGGCGGTCCAGTTTCGCCGCGTGCTGGAGGGGTACGCGGCGACCTTGGAGGGCTACTGCACGCGCTTCCACATCCCCCGCGTCGGGCCCGCCTTCGGGCCTGTGCATTACTACCGACGATGGAACACCTCCGTCTCCATTTCTTCGAGACGCCCGCTGTCTGGGCACCCCCTACTCCGCACCGCCCTCCCTCTGTGGACCCTGGAAACGGCAGGGCCGTTTTTTCACCGTTTCCCCAAAAATGCCCCTTGAACATGGAAACGGCCAAAAAACACGGCGACCGGAAACGGCAAAAAAACGGCTCCAGGATTGGAACCGGAGCCGGAACCGGTCAAAAAACGGCGACGGAACCATGTGCAATAAAAAGACGGCGTCGGAACCGGCAAAAAACGGCAAAACGGAACCGGTGAAAAACGGCCCTGTCGTTGCCAGGGCCCGCTAAGCGCCCGCCCGAGCGAAGAGCTTCTCTTCTCCCCTCCGGCGCTCCTCCTTCGCCAGCCGCTCCTCCTCTGCTCGCTTCCGGTCCCTGGCGGCCCTGGAGGGGGGAGACGCGCCGGCTGCCCGCACCCCCCAGTCGGCGGCAGGCGAGGGGGAGAAGCGAGGGAGGAGAATGGCCTTCTCAGAAGGCGAGCGAGGGGGAGAAGTCTCGAGGGGGAGAAGCGAGGGAGGGGAATGGCCGTCTCAGAAGGCGAGCGAGGGGGAGAAGTCCCGGGTTCGAGGTTCGAGGTTCGAGGTTCGAGGGCGCTTTCGTCGGTTCTCGGCGGGCTTCTGGCCTCGGGATGCTTGCCAGCAGCAATGCCTCGCCTGGGGGCGTTCCGGGGGGTGCCCAGATCGTCTCGAACGGCCGCCGGAGACCCGAGTTGTAATGACCCATGCTTGCCAGCAGCAATGCCTCGCACGGGGGCGTTCTGGGGGGTGCCCCGGATCGTCTCGAACGGCCGCCAGAGACCCGAGTTAGAATGACCCGAAAACCGAGTTCGGCGGCGCGCCTGGGGGGGAAGTGAGGAGGAGAAGCCCTCGCGCCTGCTGAGAAGTAGTTCGCGTCTTCGGGCAAGGCTTCGGGACCTGCTCAGAAGGCCCGGGGACTTCCGAGCCTTCTGAGAAGGCCCGCCCCTGCTCACTTCCCCACTTCGCTCGCCGCCGACAAAAAATGGAAGACGGGGAGAGGTAGTCGACACTGGGCCCAGAAATAAGTTCGAGCCCCCCAAAAAGTATCGAAACGGTGTCGAGTATCGCCTCCAAGGGCCCGACACGTGAAAATCAGAAAGTTTCGGCACTTTCTTGGTGCTCGAAATTATGTCTGGTGGCCAAGGCCAAAAGTAGGCTGGATCATCATAATACTCGACCTGGAAGACACACTCCAACAGCATGCTCGGGGGCGCGCAAACATGGTTTGGCGATCGATGGCTCTGGCGCGCGGTCGCCAAATCCACGGATCGGGGGAAGTGCCCTCCCCAGAATGCGGCAGGTGCCGCCTCGCTCGGCGGCGACATTCCGCGATGTCCCATGGAAGCGGGACCCGTCGCTAATCCACGCCCCCTGAATATATATATATATATAATATTATATACATATATATATATGTACACACACACACATATATATATATATATATATATATATATATATTTATACATACATATATATATGTATATATATATATACAAGTGGCACGTGTGTGCCCAGGCTCATACAAAAATACTGAAGGGGCGTTTGAAGCAGGAGTGAAATGCAACATCGAAGTCGCACTCGAGCGCAAGTGGGGTTGCCACACCTTGCGATGTGTGTACCAGGGCCCCCAGGAAGCCTTAGGAGGCCCGACTTGGATACCAGAAGAGGCTCCAGGAGGCCCCAGGATTGTGAGTGTTGTGAGTGTTGTGCGTGTGTGTGTGTGTGTGTGTGTGTGTTTGTGATGTATGCGTCGTGTGGTGCGTGTTTTTTTGTGTGTTGTAGGTGTTGTGTGTGTGTGTTATGTTTGTCTAGCGTGTGATGTGTTGGGCGTGATTCGTGTCTCTGTGTGCATGTAGTTCTGAAGCCCCAGGAGGCCCCAGGAGGCCCCAGGCGGCCTCAGGAGGCCCCAGGAGACCCCAGGAGGCTTCAGGAGGCCCCAAGAGGCTCCAGGAGGCCGCAGGAGGCCCCAGGAGGCCCCAGGAGGTTTCAGGACACCCCCAGGAGGCTCCGAGGCGGGGTCTGGGGTGCCAGAAGGTTCAGAAGGCCCAGGAGGCCCCAGGAGGTTCCAGGAGGCCCCCAGGAGGCTCCGAGGCGGGGTCTGGGGCTCGATTTTTCAAGCGAAACCGCCATTCACTGAGAATCGGGGTCACAATTATTGAAATTACCATGTGTTTTTGAAGGTTTTATGTTAACATGTTGAATTTCCCATGTGTTTTTGGACCCTGACGTCGCGATCTGCGTGAGGGGTGCCACCGATTTTCAGAATTTCGAGGATGTCCCGAGCGAAACGCCCAGAAAAATCGCGGACGCGTGCGCATTAATCGCCTCTGAGCTCTACTCCCTCGGAGAGGTGCGTATGAGAATATATATATATATATCATATATTAATAATATATATATATATATATATATATATATTATATATATTGAAGGGGCCCCAGGACACACAAATAAACACACACACACACAAATAAACAGATTTCCCATGCCTTCCCATATGTTTGGGTCTTGCTTTGTCTTCCCTCCCCCCCCCCCACACTTCCCATATGTTTCCCCTACTTTCCTGGGGCATCGACGATGAATTGTGTCTCTGTGTGTGTTTTTCCCATCCTGCATATTTGCGATCGCCTCACACGCGGAGGCGTGCGCTCCCCGCCGCGCGACTCTCGGAGGCCGAGCCGTGGAGGCCCCTCCCCCCCCCGCCCACGCGGGGGCAGCCGCGAGCGGTCGGAGATGCGGAGGAGGCCCCGACTGGGCGGCGCGCACAAAGGGGGGAGGAGGGCGGGGGCGAAGGAGGAGGAGGAGGAGGAGGGGGAGGAGGAGGAGGAGGAGGGGGAGGAGGGGGGAGGAGGAGGAGGAGGAGGAGGAGGAGGAGGAGGAGGAGGAGGAGGAGGAGGAGGAGGAGGAGGAGGAGGAGGAGGAGGAGGAGGAGGAGGAGGACGAAATCTGCTCATTGTTCCTGGCGTCTGGGGGGCCTCCGCCTGGCCCCGGGGCCAGCAAGCAGAGCGACGACCCACGGGGCCCCTGCGCAGCGGCCCGGAGCTCGGGGGGCGCCGCCTTGCAGCACTCGAGGCAACAGAGATGGTCCGGGCACGCGTCCCGACTTGGCGGCGCGCACAAGGGGGTGGGGGGAGAGGGGATGGCTTCTTAGAAGGAGGCTGCTTCTGAGGGAGGAGGAGGAGGAGGAGGAGGAGGAGGAGGAGGAGGAGGAGGAGGAGGAGGAGGAGGAGGGGGAGGAGTAGGAGGAGGAGGAGGAGGACGAAATCTGCTCATTGTTCCTGGCGTCTGGAGGGCCTCCGCTTGGCCCCCGGCACTCGAGGCAACAGAGATGGTCCGGGCACGCGCCCTGGCTTGGCGGCGCGCACAAGGGGGCGGAGGGAGGGGGGAGGGCTTCTTAGAAGGAGGCTGCTTCTGAGAAGGCGCCGGCCTTGCATCTGCACATCTGAGCCCCGCGCCTTCTAGGAGGCAGGGGTGCTTCTCAGAAGCCCTCCCCCCACCCCCCAATGCGCGTTGCTGACTGACGGGGCCGAGCCCGGGCCCGACATCAGCGTGGGCGCTTTCCCGGCCACGCCGGGAGGGCATACACACAGAGATCCAGGCCGATCGATCGATGGACCGAGGCTCGAGGACCGGGCGGCGAGGTGCGGGGGCCGATCGATAGAGGACCGAGGCTGGAGCATCGGGGGCTCGATCTTCGGGGCCCCGCGAAACGGTGCGGTGACAGACCGTGCGGCGGCCTCCAGCCCCCAAAGGACCCCTCACTGCACGGCCCGTCGGCGCACGGCCGCGGGACCTCGCGGGGGCCCCGGTCGCCCGCGCGACGTCCTCGGGAAACCGTGCCGCCACGCCCCACAACCGTGCCGCCGACCCGAACGCCAGCGTCCGACTGCTCCAAGTTGTTGCCGGCGCCGAGGCGCGGCGAGGGCCTCCCCAACAGAGGCCGAACTCGGCCAAAAACCGGTGCCTCCTCCTCCTCCCTCCTCCCCTCCTCCTCCTTCCCCTCTCCTCCTCCTCTCCTCCTCCTCCTCCTCCTCCTCCTCCTCCTCCTCCTCCTCCTCCCTCCTCCTCCTCCTCCTCCTTCCTCCTCCCCCTACCGCCTCCCCCTCCTCCTCCTCCCTCCTCCCCCTCCTCCTCCTCCTCCTCCTGCTCCTCCTCCTCCTCATCCCTCCTCCTCCTCCTCCTCCTCCTCCTCCTCCTCCTCGGCCACCCCTCCTCCTCCTCCTCCTCCTCCTCCTCCTCCTCCTCCTCCTCCTCCTCCTCCTCCTCCTCCTCCTCCATCTCTAGGAAGTCCCAAAGCCGTGCGGCCACCCCGAATCCCCATCGACTCAACCGATGGTGTTGTCACCGCACCGCCTCGGGACTTCCGGACGATGGAACGACCATGATCGGCGGCGAGCCTGGGGGGGCAGTGAGCAGGGGCGGGCCTTCTCAGAAGGCTTGGAAGTCCCCTGGCTTTCGGAGAGAATTTCTCAGTCTTCCCCGTCGACGCGAGGAGGAGGAGGAGGAGGAGGAGGAGGAGGAGGAGGAGGAGGAGGAGGAGGAGGAGGAGGGGGAGGAGGAGGAGGAGGAGGAGGAGGAGGAGGAAGGCTCCGAAAAACTTATCAGAAGGCGCAAGGGGCTTCTCCTTCCCACCTCCCCCCAGGGCGCGCCGCCGAAGTTGGCTTCTGGGCCATGGCTCGGGTCCCTTGCGGCCGCTCGGGACGATACGATCCGGGGCACCCCCGAACGGGCCTGGCGAGGCGCGGCTGCTGGCAAGCATCCCGAGGCCAGAGCACCGCCGAGAACCGACGAAAGCGCCCGACAGCCTCGAATCTCGAGCCTCGAGCCTCGAGCCCGAAACCTCGAGCCTCCGACCTCGAACCTAGAAAACCGCCCAAAAGCCTCGAACCTCTAGCCTCGAGCCCGAAACTGCCCCCCCCCCCCCCCCCGTCGCTCGCAGCCGCGGAGGAAGACCCAGACATGCGACGTCCTGATTTTATTTTTCCCAACCCTCCTTGGTTGGGCATTCGTTTTGAATAAAGCACTGTGGTCGCGTCCCTCCTTCTCCTCCCGCCTCCCGCCTCCCGCCAACCTGTCTCCCGCGACACCTCGCCGTCCTTGGGGGGGGGGGCTGCGATCTGCGGAACTGTCGCCACTTTCGAAGGCTGCTGGTGGGTCCTGCGGACTGAGGCACCGCGGGGATCTGAGGTAGACCTCGCCGTCCCTGGGGGGGGGGCTGAGATCTGCGACGCTGTCGCCCCTTTCGAGGTCTGCTGGTGGGTCCTGCGGAGTGAGGCACCGCGGGGATCTGAGGTAGACCTCGCCGTCCCTGCAGGGGCTGCGATCTGAGAAACTGTCGCCACTTTCGAGGGCCGCTGGTGGGTCCTCCAGAGCGGGGCGCCGCGCGGATCTGAGCGAGACCTCGCCGTCCCTGGGGGGCTGCTATCTGCGACGCTGTCGTCACTTTCGAGGGCCGCTGGTGGGTTCGCCACTTTCGAAGGCTGCTGGTGGGTCCAGCGGAGTGAGGCACTGCGCAGACCTGAGCGGGACCTCGTCGTCCTTGGGCGGCCATGCCATGTTGTTGTTGCCCCGCCGACGTTTGAAGCCCCCTGCTCACAGTCTCCTTTTGATCCTTGCGTCTTCCTTAGTGGCTCAGGGGCTCACTTAGTTACTCATCGTTTTTCCCTTGATTGGGGGCCTGCGAATCTTCCGAATGCCGCTCGCAGAAGTGTATGCGTCCATGGCACGTTGCCGCCTTCTGGTCAAATCTCCTAAGGTACTCATGCCCCGCATTGCGCAGGGGTTGGGTACGTCGCCAGGGTAATGTCAGGACGGCGTCCCCGGAAGTCCCCACCCTTTCCCCAGGACTGGCTTTTCGTCCTGAGCCGTGTTTTGACGGTCCCGAGGCCCGGCGAGGGCCCCCCCGAGGCCGAACATGGTCAAAAACCTCCCGTCCTGATATTTTTGTCGGGAGCGGCCAAGAGGGGGGTGTCCAAGAGGGGGGGGTGCAAATCATGACCTGCGGCATGTGCGCGGCCCAGCGGGGGTCCAGGGACGTCATGAAACAAGACGAGGCGCCACGAGATCTGGGGACATCTCCTGGCCCCCGCCATGATATCCCCCCCCCCCCAAAGTCATCACCCCCCTCCTTTCCGCCCCCGATTTTCACGACGCGGCCATGACTGGGGGATCCACCGCGGGGGATCTGCGCTGCACGGCATCGAGGCAGACACGTGTTTCTTGCCCGACGTCTGCGAGGGGGCACCGCGCCCGGTGCAGTGCCTCTCGCGGAGCGAGGGCGGAGGACTCCGTGGGGCGGGCCTGGCCGGGGCCAGAAATGAAGGGGCCCCAGGACACACACAAAGAAACACACACACACACACACACAAATACAAAGATTCCCCATCTGTTCCTTCTATGTTCTGGGCTCTTGTCTTCGCCCCCACTTCCCATGTTTGCCCATCTTTTTTTTCTGGGGGGCCGACGATGAATTGTGTCCGTGTGCTTTTTTCTCCCTCCGGGAGAGAGGGCTCCTCCAGGGTTGTCGGCGGGGGGTGGTCGGAGGGCGCGGCCGCCGGAGCTGCCCAGGCCCCCCGCCCCCCCCGCTCGGGCCGCGCACCGCGGAGCACTAACAATCGCCAGGGGCCGACCTAAGAGGTGCGCTCTTCGTGGTCGTTGTGTCCTGGTCCTCGTTTTTGGAATTCGGGGGCGGCAAAGAGGGGGGTGATGACTAGGGGGGGTTGGATATCATGGCGTGGGCCATGATGTTTCCCCACATTTCATGGCGCCTCTTCTTATTTCGTTACGTCCCTGGCCCCCCCGCTGTGCCGCGCACATGCCGCCGGTCATGATTTGCACCCCCCCCTCTTGGCCGCTCCCGAAAAGGCGGGGTCGAAGACAGCACGACTGATCCCTCGTCTCGTCTTCGAAGGCAAGGAGAGGGATCGGAGACAGAACGAGGGATCCCTCGTTTCGTCATCGACCCGCCCCTGCTACAACCAAAATAAAGTGTCGAAGCGAAGACGGCCCACGAAGCCGCCAACACGCCGTTGAGGTCGACCCCTGACAAGATCGCGACGGGAGGCTCTTCGCTGCCGTCGGCCTATCGGGGCCCTCCCCCGGGTCCCCGGGGTGGTCCGAGAGCGACTCCGGATGAAAGGCTGGCCCCGGGGAAGCGGTCCAGGCCCGCGGAGCCCACGCATCAACCAGCGCTGGAGCAGCCGGATGTCTGGGCAAGGAGTCCGACGCACGATGTCGCATGATGTGACACCGTGCGTCTCGGACTCCTTCAGGTCATGGCATGGCATCGTGCGCGATATCGTGGGTGATGTGGCATCATGCGTGACATGACACGGGCCGGCAAAGTCCACCGCGTCAGGCCGATTCTGCGGTGGACAAACCTCCCTCTAGTAAACCTCCACTTCGTGAAAACGGCCTGGGACCGAAACCGACGGACCTGGACCTGGACCCGCAAAAAGGACGGCCGCGACGCCCTCTCGCGAGCCGAAAGCGGCCAATTCCTTACTCGACGTGTCAGGGTAGCTCCTCCTCCTCCTCCTCCTCCTCCTCCTCCTCCTCCTCCTCCTCCTCCTCCTCCTCCTCCTCCTCCTCCTCCTCCTCATGACCGACCAATATGACTCACATCGACCTGGCGCGGTGGGCTGCGCCGGCCGCAGGCGCGGCGCGCCGCACCGGAAGCGAGGACGCCTGCGCGCGGCCTCTCGCGCGGGCAGCCGACGCGCCAAGCAGCGGCGGCTCTCTGACACCAAACGCCCACATCGGGCCAGAGAACGAAGGGGCCCTGGGACACACAAAGAACTAGGCACAAATCAAGCAAAAGGATTCCACACCTTTTACCATACTTTCTGGATCTTGTTCTTCCCCCCCCCCTTCCCATATGTTCGCACAGCTTCCTGGGAATCGGCAGCTGCTTGTGTCTGTGTGTTGTTTTTCCCGCCTGCAGAAATCCGTCCCCAGAATCGGACCCCTCCCGGGGAGCCGGCCCGACCCGCTCCCTCGGGGCGGATCCCAAACACGGTAGCTGCGGCGAGGGGGCCTCCACCGAGAACGCCAGGGAGGCTCGCCGCTGCCTCGACGGGCCCTCCTCCGAGGGGGCTGGGCGGTCGACGCGACGGCATCCCCGTCTCTGGAGGCCTCCTAGATGGGATCGGAGAGGAGGGAAGAGAACCATGCAGATACACCGATTCTGGCCAGGCCCATCCTGAGCCCAGCATCGGTGCATACGCCCTCCTGCCTTGGCCAGGAAGGCTGCCGTCCGGAGGCATATGCACCGACCCTGGGTCAAGGATGGGCCTTGCCAGGATGGGTGCATGTGCATAGTTCTCTTCGCCCGACGGAGTGGATGGGGTCCGAGGATCGCACCGCATCGCCGATGTATCTCGGCAATGCATCGCCGATGCATTGGCGATGCACCAGCGACGTCGGCGATGCCTCGGCGACGTCGGCGTGGAGGAAATCGGACTCCACATCGAGCCGCATCGCCGATGTATCGGCGATTCGGCGCGATCCTCCGACCCCATCTGCTCCGACCCCATCTCGGAAGCCGAGGACCTCTCCTGTGGGACTCTTGTGCGGTCCGTCTTCTCCACCTCCAGTAGAGCCCTCCAGCGAAGCGCTATTCGGCACAGACGCGCTAGGGACAGCCGCCGCTGTCTAGACTGGCGCTGCCTCCAAGTGAGGTGGACGGCGGACGCGACGCCCCCCCGGCCTGAGAGCGACCTCCTCAGGGGACGGCTCGCCAGGCCTGTGCCACTGCGTCCTCTGCAGCGCCTCGTTCTCGTAGTAGAACTTGCCGGTGGACCTCGAGATCTTCTTGACCTGTGGGGCGACGAGGTCTGTGCAAGTGCACCGCCTCTGGTCGGGCCCACCCTGGGCCCAGGGGGCGGTGCCTACCCAGACCTCCAGTGCGTGGAGGAGGAGGAGGAGGAGAAGGAGGAGAAGGAGGAGAAGGAGGAGGAGGAGGAGGACGAGGAGACCAGCGTATAATAGGAGGAGGAGGAGGCGAAGGAGGAGGAGGAGGAGGAGGAGGAGGAGGAGGAGGCGAAGGAGGAGAAGGAGGAGGAGGAGGAGTTGAACGAAATCTGCTAATTGTTCCTGGCGCCTGGGGGGCCTCCGCCTGGCCCCGGGGCCAGCAAGCAGAGCGACGACCCACCGGCCCCTGCGCAGCGGCCCGGAGCTCGGTCGGGGCGCCGCCCTGCAGAGCTCGAGGCAACCGAGCTGGTCCGGGCACGCGCCCTGGCTCGGCGGCGCGCACAAGGGGGAGGGGGGAGGGGGGAGGGCTTCTCGGAAGGAGGCTGCTTCTTAGAAGGCGCCGGCCCTACATCTATAGATGTAAGGCCGGCGCCTTCTGAGAAGCCAGGGGTGCTTCTGAGAAGCCCTCCCCCCTCCCCCCGCCCCCCTCTGCGCGAGGCCGACTGGCTTGGCCAGGGCGGCGTCCGTGCCGATCCTGGGCCAAGGATGGGCCTGGCCAGGGTCGGCGGACATGTCGGCGGACCATCCGCGACGACGACGACGGACGACGGCGACAAAGGGCGGATGACGACGCCAAAGACGACGGACGGACGGACGGAAGACCGAGCGGCAGACGACGGCGTACCACGACGAGCGACTGACGACGACCCGTCCACCGACCGAGCCCGGACCAGGGCGAGCTGTGACAGCGGCAGCCCCCCATTTGGAGTCTCGAAACGGTGCGGCAACGCACAGTGTTGTGGCCTCGCATGCCCCAGCCGCTCGAGACGTCCTCGGCGAACGACCCGAGTCCCAAAACCCTGCGGTGACCCCGAATCCCCACCGACTCACCACACGGTGGCGTCACCACCCCGTTTGGGGACCCTACGAGCCAAGCCGAGATCGGGCCTCGGACCCTCCCCGGGGTCCAGGCGCGCCACTCTTGCCCGAGCGGCGCCCAGCCGTGGCGACGAGGGCCCCCCCCCTCGGCTCGCCACCCTTTTAACGTAAAGGACGTCGTCGCCCGATGGACCCAGCCCTCCGTTCGGGAGCGGCCAAGAGGGGGGGGTGTCCAAGAGGGGGGGTTGCAAATCATGACCGGCGGCATGTGCGCGGCCCAGCGGGGGGGCCAGGGACGCAATGGAATAAGAAGAGGCGCCATGACATCTGGGGAAATACCGTGGCCCACGCCATGATACCCACCCACCCCTGGTCATCACCCCCCTCTTTGCCGCCCCCGATCCGTCGTCGCCCGAGGGACCCAGCCCTCCGGCAGGACTTCGAAGACGGTGGCGGCCTTCGGCGGCGCCAGGGGCGCCTTCACGGTGATCGCCCCGAGCGCCACGGGCTTCGGCGGGGCGGGAGGGGCGGCCTCCCCGCCCTGCCCGCTCGCCATCAGGTCGCGCGGTGGGAGCGGCCGGGCCCGTGAAGCATGGCACACCCGGGGAGCACGAAGACTGGCACAAGCACAAGCAGGAGGAGGAGGAGGAGGAGGAGGAGGAGGAGGAGGAGGAGGAGGAGGAGCCCCCCGCCCTGGCGCGCGGCGCGCGCCAGGGACGGCGCCGCACGCGACGAGTGGGGGCTTCGGCGCCGATCCGAGACATCCGCGGGGACATCCGAAAGCTGATCATATTATGTCGTGTTCGTGCCCCGGCACACGCGTCACCAGCACTGCCCGCGGCAAGCGGCTTGGGCCAATGTGGCTGCGGAGTGGGAACTGGCGCGGAGAGTGGTGCCCAGCCTCCCTGGTTCTTCCTGCCCCCCTGCTCCCTCGCTCCCCCACAGCGGCTTCTCAGTTCTCCAGCCGCCCTGGTGTACGATGCGCTTGGCCGCGGCCCTTTCTCAAGCACGTTCGCAAATCTTGGCCCTCGGTCTTCGATCGCCGATCCTCGAACCTCGATCGACGAACACGACGACGAATGGGAGGACGAGGACGAGGACGACGACGACGACGACGACGACGACGACGACGACGGGGGCGGCGGCGGCGGTGGCGGCGGACGATGACTAGCCAATATGATCTTTTCTCGGGGCTCATTAGGGTCAAATTTTGAGCTGCGTCCAACCGTGGCGGCGAGAACCTCCGAGAGAACGCGCTTCACGGTCGCCTGCTTGGGAACCATCCCACGACGCGCCCCCCCCTCAACACCCGGCACGCCTGGAGAAACCGGGGGGGCGTCCCCCCCCTCATCTACCCCCTTCCACCCCCTGATTCAAGAAGCACGAGAGAGTCAAAAGCCATAGGCCCTAGGGCGCGTCGGTGGCAAAGAAGGCACTCAGGGATGCATGACATCGAACACCGTCTTGTATTGGATGTGCTCCTCCATCTCCACAGGCACGAACGGCGTGCGGATAAAGTTACTTTGCACATTCCAGCCGTGGTCCCCCAACTTCACAGACGAACTTGTCTGCCATTGGCGTCAACGCCCTGGGGTAGAATACGGCATCTCTCAAGGTATCCCCCTCGGTCCCGTGGGCTTCCTTGTCATAAAGAGTAGTTGATGCTCCAAAAGCATGTGTAATTGGCTCCTCCCCCCCTGCTTGAACCCCCGCCCGCCTTGAACCTCCACCCGTCTTTAAACCCCCTCCCTCCTTGAACACCACCCCCTCCTTCTCGCCACCAGCAAACGATGACGGCGAACGCCAGCAAACGACGACCGACGACGAACGACGAACACGATGACGACGACGACGAAGACGGGCGACAGACGACGGACAACGGACGACGGACGGACGACGAGTAACGACGGATAACAATGACGACGACAACGACAACGACGCACGACGGACGACGAATGATGGACGATGACGACGACGCGACGACGACGGCGACGATGACGACGACGACGACGGACGACGGACGACGGAGCCGACGATGACGACGAATCCGACGACGGCGGCGACGAGGACGGCGAGGACGACGACAACCGTTGGACACGACAACGGCGAGGGACGACGACGACGACGACGGACGACGGACGACACGACGATAACGACGACGGGGACGACACGACGAGGACGAACACGATGACAAGGACGACGACGACCCCCACGACGAGGAATGCGACGACGACGACGACGGAGACGACGACACCAACGACGGCGACGACGGCGGCAACGACGACGTGGACGACGACAACGACAACGACGACGGCGACGACGACGGGGTCGGCCCACGACGAAAACGACGACGACGACGCAGGCGGGCGGGTCGTTTGGCGGGCGGGTCGGGGCGGGCGGACCTCAGGAGGCGGGTCGGGGCGGGCGGGCAGACCCTGACAGGTGGGTCGGGGAAGGCGGGAAATCAAAGGATGGTGCATCATGGAGGTAGCAAAGAGGATCCATAAAGGCCGGGTCGGGGCGGGCGGGCGGGCCCTACCAGGCGGGTCGTGTCTGGCGGGCAGGAAATGAAAGTAGAATGCATCATCCAGCTGGCGCGTAAGTGCCCTAATGGGCGGATCGGGTCGCGAGTGCGGAACAGTGGGATATGATGCATAATCGAGATGGCACGTAAGGGCCAGAATCGAGTTGGCACGGGACGCGCGGGCGGGACATCAAGGTTTGATGCGTAATCGTGTTGACAATACTATCATCAGCACCATCACCAAGACCATCATCAACATCATCATCATCGTCGTCATCCTCATCATCGCCACTGATATCAGCATCGTCGTCGTCAGCTTCATAATCATCATCGCCATCATCATCATCATCATCATCATCATCATCATCATCAGCATCACCATCATCATCATCATCATCATCATCATCATCAGCAGCATCACAACCATTGCCAACGTAATCACTATCGCCATCATGAGCATCGTCATCATCAGCCTCGACGTCGTCGTCCGCATCATCGCCATCATGCTCATCCTTATCGTCATCCTCATCATTCTAGGTACGTATTAGCATCGTCATCGGCATCATACTCATCATGTTCACCATCGCCAATATTGTCACAACCATCGCCACCATCAACAACACCATAATCATTACCGTCATCGTCATCGTCATCGCCATCGTCATCAACATCATCACCAACATCATCATCATCAACCTCATCATCACTGGCTTCGTCAGCTTCCTCAACATCACCACCATCAACACCATCACCATCATCATCGTCACAATCATCAAAAACACCACCATCATCCGTTATCATTGCCCTCATCGCCTCGCCGTCACCAACATTATCGTCATTAGCCTCATCCTCATCATCATCCTCATCTACAGCACCAGTGTTATCGTCTTTGTCGTTGTCATCGTCATCATCCCCATCGTTATCATCCCAATAATCATCATCACCGCCATCGTCCTTATCGCAATCACCAGTATCGGTACCAGAACCACCAGCATCAGTGGCATCGTCATTGTAACCGCCCATCGTCACCCCCCATTACCATCGGCAGCATAAACAACACCATAAAGACCATCATCAGCATCAGCATCAGCATCAGCATCATCATCATCGATCCGAACAACACCATCAACATCACCACTATCGTCAACAGTATCATCAGCGTCGTCATCATCATCATCATCATCATCATCATCATCATCAGCATGATCATCCTCATCATCGTTTTCATCATCATCACTATCATCGTCGTCGACATCACCACCATCGTCACAATAATCATCCGAGTCATCATCAATTCCAGCATCGTCCTCATTATCATGATACCCCCATCTGCATCATCAGCATCAGCATCAACACCATTATCATCATCACAATCATTATCATCATCACCACTATGATTATCATCATCATCATCATCATCATCACCATCACCATCTTCATAATCCCTGGCATCGCCATCGTTATGCTACTCGTTGCCAGCATCACTATCATCATCGCCATCGCCATCACCATCATCATCAGCATCATCAACAGCAGCAGCATCATCATCGACGTCACTATCAGCATCATCAACATCATCACCACCATCATCTTTACCGCCATCATGATCTGCCTCATCCTCTTCATCATCCAGCACCAATACTATCGTCATCGTGGTCGTCGCCGTCGTCGTCGTATTTGCGCTCGTCCTCCACGTCGCCGTCGTCGTCGTGTTCGTCGTGCTCGTCGTGTTCGTCGTGGTACGTCGTCGTACGTTGTCGTCGGCGTCGTCGGCGTCGTCGCCGCCGCCAGCACCGGCGCAAGCGCTGGCGCCCGCCGTCGTCGTTTGCCCATGACGAGCAGGGGGATGGCGGGGGTTCGAATCCCCCCCCGCCTTCCGATTCAGGCGGGGGTGTCCCCCGCGGTTCGCACCCCCCCCCCTTCCGAGCGTCCAGGGTGCGCGCTCTGTCGAACCTCCAGGGACGCTCCAAACCCCCAGGACCACGATGCCGACGCTCGACGCCGGACCGTCGGCGACGACGACGACGACGACGACGACGACGACGACGACGACGACGACGGACGACGACGACGAACGACGGATGACGAAACCGACGACGGCGACGGACGGACGGACGGACGAACGACAGACGACGACGGTACCGCGACGAGCGGCCGACGACGACCGATCCACCGACCGAGCTCGGACCCGGGCGAGCCGTGATAACAGCAGCTCAGACTTGCTCCCCTGACCCGCCGCGGCGACGAGGGGGCTCCCCCCGAAGGCAAGCGACCGAACGGCGATGACGATGACGATGACGATGACGACGATGACGATGACGATGACGACCATCATCATCATCACCACCACCATGATCATCACCATCACCACAATCACCACCACCATCACCGTCATCATCAGCATCATCACCATCATCACCATACGATCATCACCGTCATCGTCATGAACATCACCACCATCGTCAACAGCATCCTCAGAGTCATCATCAACACCAGCATCATCAGTCATCATCCTCTGACGCACAACCGACCGACCCGACCGACCGACCGAACGGCCCGCCGGCCCGAGGGCGGCGCTCGGTGACGGCCGCGTCGTGGGCGGTGCCGTCGTCGCCGCACGCAGCTGCCGAGGCCAACGGGATCCTTCGCGCGGGGCGGGCGCCGTCAGTTACACTGGCGTTCCAGAGAACACCGGCGGCTCTCCTGGACGCTTCTGACGTGTGTCGGCGGCAAGCGAGGGGGAGGAATGACAAGGAGAAGGCCTTCCCAGAAGGCGGCGGGACTCCTCAGAAGCCCTCGCGCCTTCTGAAAAGTTGTTTTCTGTCTTCGGGGATGGCTTAGAAAACTTCTCCGAGGGCCGGGGGACTTCCGAAACTTCTGAGAAAGCCTTCTCACTCTCACTTCCCACCCTGGCTCGCCGCCGAAAATAGCGTTTTGCGAATCGATTGGCGAAACGTCGTCACGCCCTCTCGACAAGGGGCCTTGGGAAAAGGACCCAGAGGGCCAAGGGCCCACGCATCGACAAAGCCGAAGCGCGGGACGTCTTGGACCCACCCCCAAATCTCCGACACCTTGCACGTTTCTCGAATAGCGCTAGGTTGGGGGGATCTGGTGGCATGAGAGCCCAGAATCGAATCGATACGCCGAATTGGCGACCGAAATGATTCGGATCGGCGGATATCGGCAGCCGAGTCGGGAACAGTCGAATATGTAGACATCGGCAAGCTAGTAGGCCTCCATCGAGAAGTCGGATCCCGAATCGGAATCCGATGTCGAATCGAATCGGAATCGGAATCCATCGAAATCGAATCGAATCGAATCGGAGGGATCGAAATGAGCCCTGCAATGTTTGTTGAGGGTGACCACCGAAGAGTCCCACAAGGGGGGACGGGGAGCCTGCACCGCCTGGTCCAGCAGCCGTCTCGCCAGAGATGCCCTCACAATGAATTCTTAGGTCGGACATGTCCCCCTACAGGCGGATCTCGGGCGAACAATGGGGAACTAGTCGCAAAGAAGCCAAAACAATCTAAAACAACACATATTAGAACAGCGTGCCCAGAATCTGTCCAGATGATTTCTGAATGTTCTGCCTGCAGAGGGGCGTGCCCGACTTCTGGTGTTCAGGAATCGTGCTCTCGCCTCAACGCGGGCCAGATGCTGGGCCCGCGATCCCGGGCCCGAACTCCCGGGCCAGAAACCCCGGGCCAGAACTCCCGGGCCCGAGCGGCCGCGATCCCGGGCCAGAACTCCCGGGCCAGATCCACGCGATCCCGGGCCAGATCCCGGGCCAGATCCCGGGTCAGAACTCCAGACATCCGACGTCTCGATTTCTTCGAGACACGGGCCCGGGACCTCCCGACCACTTCCCAAGGGCCGGTTTGTCGCCCCGAGTCGTTTTTTCACGGTCCCGAGGCCCGGCGAGGGCCCCGGGAGGCCGAAAACGACGAAAAACGTTCGTCTCGATTTTTTCGAGACGCTCGATGTCTGGGAATCCCGGGCCGATCAACGCGATCCCGGGCCAGATCCCGGGCCCGAGCGGCCGCGACCCTGGGCCAGAAATACCCACTGGTGCCCGCGGCCGGGCTTCCGGCCTCGTCGTGGCAGGCCTTCGCTGGCCGGGCCTCCTCCTCCCAGATCGCGCCCCTTTCCACCCAGATCGCGCCCCTTCCACCCACCGCTCCTCCTCCTCCTCCTCCTCCTCCTCCTCACCCTCCTCCTCGTCCTCCTCCTCCTCCTCCTCCTCCTCCTCCTCCTCCTCCTCCTCCTCCTCCTCCTCCTCTCCCTCCTCGCTCTCTTGTGCCACCCCCGAAACCACCCCTCCTCTCCTGTCCTCCTCTCCCTCCTCTCCCTCCTCCCTCCCTCCCTCCCGAAACCACCCCTCCCACCTCGCGTACCTCAGGCTGTCTAGTTAAGCCTTCCCGGAAACTTCTCGTCGCCACGGCTGGACGCGCCTGGAGAAACTCGGCGGTGGGCAAGCCTCGCTTTAGCAAACCACCCTTTGGTGAAAACGGCCTAAGACCAAAACCGACGGACCTGGACCCGCGAATTTGACGACCGCGACGCCCTCTCGCGAACCGAAAACGGCCACTTCGCTAATCGACGTGTCGGGGTAGGAGGTCGATCAACCTCCGAAAAAACAAATCCAGATGATCGAGATGCACTCCCGGAATGGTCTGGGGACCGATTTCGACCGGATTAGAACGGCTGTCGGCCCCAGGTGTAGCAGCGCCGATACCGAATGCACCCCCCCAGGATTTGCATCCGAGGATCTGTGGTCCTGAACCCAAAGGGTTCTTTTCGAGCCTTACATGTACACGACATACGGTGAAGGCGTGTTATGTTTGTTGCTCTTCGAGGGCCGCGAGGCCCGTGAGTGAATTCATGCAATATTGCGCGTCCCGCACTAGCCGCCCTCATGGGCCGCCGCCGCCGCCGCCCGCTCGTCGCCAGGCCCCTGGCCCGCGCCTCCGACAGAACGGTGAGGGCAGTGGATAAGGCACCACTGGATAAGAAACCCAGAGTCTGGAAGCGATGTGTTTGTCATGGGTGTCGCTGCCGCCTCCACCAGATAAGAGAGCCCGCAGGGTCCGAACCCTGCGGGCACATTCCTGAAACATCGCATCATCCGTTCGGGAACTTTCGCCGGGTGTGTCGCAGCGGCGATCCTGACGGCACGCTATGGACAACAAGCAGATAACGTTTCGCTCCGCTCCGCGGGCTGGGGGGCTTGGGAAAGGCTCTGGACGTCGCCGGCTGGGGACCAGGATATGGATAGAGCGTCGCGCCTTCGCGTGGTGGGCCAGAACTAGCGGCACGACGCGCTAAACCAACGTTCCTGACCGCAGTGCGACTCCGCTCCGCCCGCGCCTCCGCTTCTACGGGCTCGGTCTCCCAGTCGGCTGCCAACCCCAAGGTTCGAGGGCATCGCGAGGCCAGTGAGGGCGGCGGCTGACGTCGGCGCGGCTCTCGGCGCCATTGGGGCCCGCTGCTGGGCACGCTGCTGAGGCTCGTTGTCGTCGTCGTCGTCGTCGTCGTCGTCGTGGCCGCCGCCGCCGCGGCCGTCGCCGCCTACGCCGCCGCCGCCACCGCTGACTTGGGTCGGGCCAGGACTGGCGGAGCGACACGCCGCTAAGTAAGCCAACGTTCCCGACCTTAGTGCGACTCACTGTGGTGGCGTCTGAGCGATCATCGGCGTGTTCAGACGACTCACTGCCGTGGTGGGTCAGAAGTAGCGGAGAGACGCGTTAAGCCAACGTCCCCGACCGTAATACGACTCGCCCGCGACTCGCCCGCGGCTTACCCTGAGACCCACCCCGCGACCCACCTGGCGACCCACCACATTACCTGAACGAAAGGCGCCTGCGGGGGGTTCGTTGCATAAGTTGTAACGGTTCGGCGCCTGCGGCGGGCTTCCTCAGAGCCCCACAGACTGCTGACGACCGCGCGCGCCACGCGCGCGGGAACTTCGGCCGAGACGACGAAAACGGGGGAGATGATCGGTGTGCGGAGCGCGCTGACTGCATGGGGCAGGGCCCCCTCTCCTCAGAGCAAACGCCCTGCTGCCCCGCGCAGAGGGGGAAGAGCCTCCCCCGCACACGGGAGCAGCACAAGCATAAAGAGGCCCCCACGCCTGGCAGCGCAGGGCGCAGCCGAGCCAGAGCCCTGAGGGGCCCAGCAACCCAAGCCGAACCAGCCTCCCATCGGGAGGTGAGCAAGACTTGGGGGGAGATGGCCAGGAGGAGGAGGAGGAGGAGGAGGAGGAGGAGGGAGGAGGAGGAGGAGGAGGAGGAGGCGGAGGAGGAGGAGGAGGGGAGGAGGAGGAGGAGGAGGAGAGGAGGGAGGAGGAGGAGAGGAGGTAGGAGGAGGAGGAGGAGGAGGAGGAGGAGGAGGAGGAGGAGGATGAGGAGGAGAGAGGAGGAGGAGGAGGAGGAGGAGGAGGAGGAGGCGGAAGGGAGGAGGAGGAGGAGGAGGACGAGGAGGAGGGGGAGGAGGAGGAGGAGGAGGAGGGGGGGGGGGGGGAGACGGGGAGGAAACGACAGGAGGAGGGGAAGGAGGAAGGAGGAGGGGAGGAGGAGGAGGAGGAGGAGGAGGAGGAGGAGGAGGAGGAGGAGGAGGAGGGGGAGGCGGAGGAGGCCCCTCCACCGCCCCGCCCGGGCGACAAGGTCGGCGGGCGTCCGGAGGCGGTCGCCCACGCTGAGGCGGTTCCCCTCCAGGACCTCGGGCGCGGCGGGGTCTGGCGCCCGCGCTCGCGCGCTCGCGGCAGCGCGCGAGTGCCGCGGCCGCCGCCACCGCGCGCCGCCGTCGGCCGTCGACGCCGCCGAGGCCCGAGGTCCCGGCACCTCAAATCCCGGACAGCGGGCGTGTCAGCAAGAGATCGGGCGGAGATGTGTCGTGGCCCTCGGCCGCTCAGGGCCCTCGCCGGGCCTCGGGGCCGTCAAGGAACGACGCGGGATGGAAGCCAGTTCCGGGGAAGAGGTCGGGAGGTCGGGGGCCCGCGCCTCGAAAAGATCGAGGGGTCCCCAGAGATCCGACGTCGTGATGTTTTCAATGCGGGGTCACCGGCAATCTCGACCCATGACCCTGGACCGGTTTTCAATCCTGAGTCGTTTTTCGACGGTCCCGGGGCCCGGCGAAGGCCCCTAGAAGCCAAAAACGGCGACAAGCCAAATAAGCTGGATCTCTGGGTCGGATGTCTGGGATTTTGTCGAGCCAGGTGTTCTCTCGCAACACTTCCGGCCTTGGGCCTTGGGACACCCTCTCGGATCGGTGAGGCCTGAAAAGTGGCGCAGGGAGCTGGTGCCCCAGGCTACGGTCGCGACGACGCCGCCGCCGACGTCCTCGCGAAGACTTCGCGAAGACTTCGCGAAGACTTCGCCAAGACCTCGACTTCGACGTCCTCGCGAAGGCTTCGTCCTCGCGAAGGCCCAGTCGTGGTGGGGGGAGACGCCGACGACGTCCTCGGCGTGCTCTGCGTCGAGCGCCGCCGCCGTTTTCCAGCCGGCGTCCTCTCCTCGAGTGCGGCCCACCACAAAAAGATCGGCCCCGGACAAGCACGACAGGGGGCCACATGGGAACCCTGCCCCTACCGCACTTCGTTCGGGAGCTCCCGAGCGAAGTGAACCCCACCCTCCCCCTCAGAAATCGTGGGGGGTAGGGGTAGGGTTCCCATGTGGCCCCCTGCACGAGCGGCTGCAAAAGGAGGAGCGGCCGAGAAGGAGCGAAGCCCCCTTCGCGGCCCCCCCAAAAGCGCCTCCGTGCACGCGGAGCTTGCCGTCGCTCGGACGTCCATTTCCCGTACATGCTTCGGTCTCGTGCGTGTTTTTTTTGCTCGATGGTCCAGGATGCTCCTCGATGGCTCCCACCGAGGAAAAATGCACACGTCCGAGCGATGCCAAGGACAAGGAGGGAAGCCGTCCTTTGGCCCCGCCAAATACGCCTCTGTGCCCGCGGAGGCCTTGGAGAGCAGCTCCGGCAGGACCCCAAGGAGCACCCCGGGCCGCTGCCGCGCCCCAAGCTCCTCTGCCGCACCTCGGCGCCCGGCCTGCGCCCCAAGGGGACTCTAGGCGGCGCGCCCAGGGGGGAAGTGCGAAGGAGGAGGCCTTCTCAGAAGGCTCGGAAGCTCCCGGGGCTTCTGAGAAGTTTTCCAAGCCTTCCCCGAGGGCAGAAACAACTTCTCAGAAGGCTCGGAAGTTCTCGGGACTTCTAAGAGGTTTTCCAAGCCTTCCCCGAGGGCAGAAGAAACTCCCCAGAAGGCGCAAGGGCTTCTGAGAAGTCCCGCCGCCTTCCGAGAGGGTCTTCTCCTTCTCACTTCCCCCCCTCGCTCGTCTCCGAGACTCGGCCGGGGCCTCCGTGGCCGCCGTCGCGAGACGAGGCCAGGACGAGGATCACGTCGGGTACAGACCCAGAGATCCAGCGCATGGGAAAAATCAAGACGGAGGTGTTCTCGCCGTTTGGGCCTCTCGGGGCCCTCGCCGGGCCCGGGGGCCGTCAACAAAACGACTCGGGATGAAAAACCGGTCCAGGGTCATGGGTCGAAACTGCCGGTGACCCCGTGTTGAAAAAACCACGACATCGGATCTCTGGGGAAAAATCGAGAGCCTCTGAGATCCAGCGGATCTGGGGGATGCATTCGGCGCGGCGGCCCTTCCAAAACGTTCCAGAATGCTCCGAGAGCGCTCCAGACGGCCCTGGAACGGACTTATCCTTGTCCTGGCCCCGTGCAGCGTCGAGCGCCGCCGCCGCTACTGCACAACGAAGCCAGGACCGGGACAAACGTGGACCAGCACACATTGGGGATCTTTGAGATGCGGTGGTTGTGGGGGAGGAAAAGGAGGAGGAGGAGGAGGAGGAGGAGGAGGAGGAGGAGGAGAAGGAGGCGGAGGAGGAGGAGGAAGAAGAAGAGGAGGGGAGAGAAGGAGCAGGAGGAGGAGGAGGAGGAGGAGGAGGAGGGGGAGGAGGAGAAGGAGGAGGAAGAGGACGAGATGGAGGAGAAGGGGGAGGAGGAGAATGGAGGAGGAAGAGGACGAGGTGGAGGAGGAGGATGAGGAGGAGGAGTAGAAAGCATCGGGCGCCTCGGCCGTTCCAGGCCGCTCCCGGAGCGCTCCGAGGGCGTTCGAGAGCGTTGTCGGCGTGCGGGGCTCGCAGAAGAAGAAAGAGACTAATAACAACAAAAACAATAACAAGAATAACAACAAGCACAACAACAATAATAATGATAACAATACTAACATGGAAAAACAAGAACAACAAGAGCAACGACAAGAAGAACAATAATAACAATAATAATAATCATAACAGTAATAACAAGAAGAACAATAATCATAACAACAAACAATACATAAACATAAACTGCTGGCGCTCCGCGCGGATTTCTTGGATCCGGGCTGGGCCCCCCTAGAGAGCGTCCTGGGGGTGCCCGAACCGTCCCGAACGGCCGCTGGAGACCCGCTCCTTCAAACTCGCCGTCGTCGTCGTTGCCGTCGCCGCCGCCGTCGTCGTCGACGTCGTCGTCGTCGTCGTGCCACCGCCGTCGAAGAACTAGGATCGAGGGCTCGTCCATCGTCCTCGTTGTCGTGGTTGTCGCCGTTGCCGTCGTGATCCTCGTCGTCGAGGAGCGAAGACCGAGGTTCGAATATCGATGTGTGCCTGACTGCTTTGCAGAGTGGTCAAATCCCTGGGGCCTCCGGAGGCCTCGATGCGGTCGCGGTGGTGGCGGCGGTGGTGTCCGTGTCGTCGCCTTTGCCGCTCGTCGTCGTGTCCGTCGTCACTCTCTTCATCGTAGTCGCTGTCTTCGTCGAAATCGTCGTCGTCGACGCCGGCATCGGTCGTGTTCGTCGCAATCGTCTTTTTCGATTTCTTCTTCTTCTTCGTGTTTATCCTCGCCTTCGCCGTTGTTGCCATCATCGGTCGTGGTCACAGCTCGTGGCCATCGTCCTCCACCTCTTCCTCTTCCTCGTCCTGCTCCTCCTCGTCCACCTTATCTTCCTCCTCCTTATCCTCATGATCATCATCAACATCGTCATCCTCCCTATCATCATGATCATCAATATCATCGGCTTCGTCATCATCTGCATCATCATCCTCAACAGCATCAGCATCAGCATCATCACCAGCAGCGTCAACATCATCATAATGCTCAGCATCGTCATCATCATGGCCACAATTCTATGGGTCAGCACCCCCATCATCATTGTCATCATCATCATCATCATCATCATTATCATCATCATCATCATCATCATCATCATCATCATCATCATCATCATCATCACCATCACCATCACCATCATCACTGTCACTACCACCAACATTATCATCATCCTCGTCGTCGTAGTCATCGACATCATGATCGTCATCATCATCACCATCGTCATCTTCCTCATTATCGTTATCATCTTCGTCATCACCATCATCGTCATAATCGGCAGCATTCTCAGCATCAGCATGAGCATCACCAGTATCATCATCGTCATCAGCAGCATCAGCATCAGAACCTTCACCTTCGCCACAATCCGAATCATCATCATCGTCGTCATCATCAACACCATCATCATCATCATCATCATCATCATCATCATCATCGTCGTCATCGTCGTCATCGCCATCATCACCATAATCATAATGAGCAGCATCATCATCATCATCAAATGCATCCTCTTCCCCGTCTGCATCACCAGCATCATCCTCATTAGCATCATCATCAACATAGTCAAGACCACCACCACCATCATTATCATCACCAGCAGCATCAGCATGATCATCATTCATTAATTCATTCATTCACTCGCTCATACTGTTCATTCACTCATCCATTCATTCATTCACATCATCAACATCATTATATGAGGATCGTCACCCTCGTCATCGTCATCATCGTCATCATGATCGTCATCATCTTCATCACCATCATCATCGTCATACTCATCATCAACAGCATCACCAGCATCATCATGATTATCCGCATCATCATAATCATCATCATTTTTACCATCATCAGCAGCATCGTCATCAGCAGCATCATCATTAGCAGCAGCACCTGTATTATCATCATCAGCTGCAGCATCAGCATCAACAGCATCGTCATGATCAGCATCATCACCACCATCACCATCATCATCAGCATCAGCATCATCATCACCATCACCATCATCATCAGCATCAGCATCGCCATCACCATCACCATTACAAACATCATCATCATCATCATCATCATCATCATCATCATCACCACCATCATCATCATCAGCATCATCAGCATCCTCACCATCACCATCATCATCACTATCACTATCACTATCGTCATCAGCATCATCATCTTCGTCATCATCAGCATCATCATCCCTCCCCGTCCTCTTCCTCCTCCTCCTCCTCCTCCTCCTCTTCCTCCTCCTCCTCTTCCTCCTCCTCCTCCATCATCATCTCAGGTCCTTGCCTCTATCATCCGTCGCTTCCTACATCCTCTCCTGATGCCTCCCCCTCCTCCTCTCATCATCCTACCTCATGCCATACCTGACACCTCCTCCCCTCACCTCTCCTCCTCATCCTCCTCCCCTCTCCTCCTCCTCCTCACTCCCTGCCTCCCTCTCCTCCCCTCCTCCTCCTCACTACCTCCCTCCTCCTCATCTCTTCCCTGCCTACCTACCTCCTCCTCCTCTCCTCCTCCTCCTCTCTCCTCTCTCCTCCTCCTCCCTCTCTCCTCCTCCTCCTCCTCCTCCTCCTCCTCCCTCATCATCCTCCTCCCTCCTCCGTCTCCTCCTCCTCCTCCTTCTCCTCCTCCTCCTCGTCCTCCTCCCTCCTGCGCCTCATACCCTCCGCCACCCCCTCCCCCTCCGGATAGGCGGATAGGTGGAGGAGGGGAGCTGGGCCGTGTGACCGACGTCCCGGGAGGCCCCCGCAGGTCCTCGGAGGCCTCGGGAGGGCCACCAGAAGTCGCCCTTGCGAGGCGCCCACGGGTCGCCCACGAGGCGCCCACGGGCGGGGCACCGGCCAGAATCCCGACGCGCACCCCGGGCGCGGGGCGCCACCGAGGAAACCACGGGCGCCCGCCGACGAGCCATCGGCCGAGGTACGCTGGAGGGCGCTGGCGCCACGACCCCCTCCATCCAGCTCCTCCCTCTCTTCCTCGACTCTCGCCCTCTCCTCCTCCCTTTCTTCCTTCCCCTCCCTTCCTCCCTCCCTGACGCAAGGAAGCGCGCGAACGTGAGGATCCGCCACCGTGCCTGCTGCAGGTTGCGGCGTGAGAGAATGCCAAGGGCTGCCTGGCAGGTTTCTGCAGTTCTAAAGGACCCCCCCACCCTCCGAGCCACACCCGGGTGACTGCACTACCCCTACTCTCAGGGGGCCCTGGGCGGCCATGGCGCCTCCCTGAGGCTCTCCAAGGCTCCCATGACGGCCCAGGAAGCCCACCCAGGTCGCCAAGAGGCCTTCAAGACAGCCCAAAATCGCTCCAAGACAGCCCGAGATCGCTCCAAGACTGCCCAAGAGGCCCCAAGGAAGCCCCAAGAGCGCTCCAAGAGGACCCCCAAGAGGGCCCCAAGAAACACAGCTTCTGTGGGCCCCTGGGCCCATCGGGAGACCAACACCTTGCGCGGGACACCAGTCGGGGGCGCGCAAACATGGATTAGCGATCCGTGGATGTGGCGCGCGGTCGCCAAATCCGTGGATCGGGGGAGGCGCCCTCCCCAAATTGCGGCCGGCGCCACCTCGTTCAGCGGCGGAAATCCGCGATTTCCCACGGAAGCGGGGCCCGTCGCTAATCCACGCCCCCTTGAGCCTCAAGCCATGTTTGCGATCGCCTGACAGCTGGCAGGCTGGTCTCTTATCCGACGTGCCCACTGCACCTCCGTCCCTCCCCCCGACAGCGTCCGGGGGCTGCAGCCACTGGCGCGAGGCGGCGGGAGGAGGGGGAGGGGGCCAGCTCGAAGTCCTGGCCCGCCACGACCTGCTTCGCGTCGAGGCCCTCGGGGGGTTGGAGGGAGGAGCAGGCAGCGAGGGAGGGACGCAGGACGGGGAGGGAGGAGGGGAAGAGGAGGGAGGAGGGGGGGGGGGGGGAAGAGGAGGGGTGCAGGGATGGCTGAGAGAGGAGAGGAGGAGGGCAGGAGGGAGCAGGGAAGCTGGAGGAGGGGCAGGAAAGGGGAGGAAGGAAGGGGGGAGCAGGAGGACGGAGCAGAGAGAGAGGGGGCGGGCAGAGGGGCGGGAGACGCAGAGGGCGGGCAGGGCGAGGGCAACCCCGAGACGCGCCGGCGAGGCGGGCCAGGCAGGTCGCCCGACAACAAGAACGTGCTCGTGATAGGCCGCGCCCGCAGCGACCGACAGACGAAAAGGGGGGCCCCCGGCCTGAAACTCCCCCCCCCCTCCCCCCTCCCTTGCTAGGGGGGGGGGCTTCGGAAAGCCCCCCCCCTCCCCCCCTTTCGTTGCTGGAACGGGGGGGGGGGGGAGGGCTTCGAAGCTACCCCTCCCCTCCCTCCTTTTTCGGAGTCGGAGGTCAGCCCGGGCAGCCCGGGCTCCCCTGTGAAAGGGAGGGTGGGGGGGGGCTTCGGAAGCTACCCCCCCCTCCCCCATCTTCGTGGCCGGACAGTGGGGAGGGGCTTCGAAGCTTTCCCCCCCTCCTTCCCTTTTTCGGAGCCAGAGGTCAGCCCAGGCTCCCCTTTGAAAGGGGGGGTGGCTTAAGAAGCTACCCCTCCCCCCTGCCCCGCTTTGTTTCCAGAGACCCCCCCCTTTACCTCCTGTGGGGGGGGAGGGGGCGGAGGGAGGGGGGGAGGGGGATTGCATTGCAATGGCTTGCATTTGATTGGGTTGGAATCGTTTGGATTGCAATCGAATGGGTTGCGATCAGTTGGATTGCAATCGATTCGATGGCAATCGATTGAAGTGCAGGGGAGGGACAGGAGGGAGGGGAGGGATGGAGGGGAGGGAGGGGAGGAAGGGGATGGAGGGGAGGGAGGGGAGGGGGCTTAGCCACTTACATTATCCTCCTTTCGAAAAGGGAGGGAGGAGACAGAGGAGGGGGGGAGGGAGATGGGGTCAGGGCGGGTGTCAGGGATAGGCTTTAGGGTGTACGTTTAGGGTTCGGGTTCGGGTGAGGGTTCGGGTTAGGGTTAGAGTAGGGTTAGGGTTAGGATTTACACCGTTTAGGGTTTAGGGTAAGGGCTTTGAGTAGGGTCTAGGGTTTCGGGTTAAGGTTTGGGTAAGGGTTGGGACAGGGTTACGGCTAGGGTTAAGGTTCGGAATTGGGGTTAGGTATTAGGGTTAGGATATAGGGTTGAGGGTGTCGGTTTAGGTGGTAGGGCAAAGGGTTCGGGTTAGGGGTTAGGGTTTGGGCTAGGGGGTGAGGGTTAAAACTTAGGGTTCGGAGTTAGCACTCGGGTGTAAGCTCAGGGGAGTAGTCTCAGGATGTTAGGGTTAGGGTGTAGGGGCTTGGGGTTAGGAGGTTAGGGTTAGGGGATTAGGGTTACGGTTTAGGGCTAGGGATTGGCGGGCGGGCGGGCGGCGCGCGGGCGGGCGGTCGGGCGCGTGGGCGAGCGGGCGCGCGGAGGGGCGCGCGGGCGGGCGCGCGGGCGGGCGGGCGGGCGCGCGGATGGGCGGGGGCGGGCGGGCGCTCCGGCGGGCGGTTAGGGTTAGGCTTCAGGGTCAGGTGTTAGGGTAAGGTAGTGTTAGCGTTAGGGTAAGTGTTTAGGGTACGTAGTGTTAGGGCGGGTTAGTGTTTAGGGCGCTGCGGCGAGCGGTTAGGGTTAATGTTAGGGTTAGTGTTTACGGTACGCAGCACCCCGGAGATGCGGATAAGAGTGAGGGGGCGGCGGGGACGTCGGCAGTGTGCGGAACTCTGGGGAAGCCCGCCGCAGGCGCTAGGATTTCACACATTGTGCAAGGAGCCCGCCGCAAGCGCCGACTTTTTCTTTAAACCAATGTGGGTAGGTCGCGGGAGGGTCGCGGGTGGGTCGCGGGTGAGTCGCAAATGGGTCGCGGGTGTAGAGGGCAGAAGATCCACTCTGTAAGAATCACCCCGACAAGCGAAGCCGTTTAGTAAACGCACGCAAGGAATGAATCGGACAGGGCAGGGCTGCTTAGTCAACGCCCAGGGCCGTTTTAGTAAACGTCAATTGTCGGGTCCGGGTGGTTTTTCCTTCCTTGAGATTGGGTCGCGGGGTGGGTCGCGGGTGGGTCGCGGATGGGTCGTGGTGTGGGTCGCGGGTGGGTCGCGGAGTGGTTTGCAGGTAGGTCGCGGGTGAGTCGCGGGTGGATCGTGGGGTGGGTCGTGGGTGGAAACAACAACAACAACAACAACAACAACAACCACAACAACAACCACAACAACAACAACAACAACCACAACAACAACAACAACAACCACACCACCACCAACAACAACAACAACAACCAACACCAACAACAACAACAACAGCAGCAGCAGCAGCAACAACAACCACAACCACAACAACAACAACAACAGCAGCAGCAACAACAACCACAACCACAACAACAACAACAACTACAACAACAACCACACCAACACCAACAATAACAACAACAACAGCAACAACAATAACAACGACAACAACAACAGCAACAACAACATCAACAACAACAACAACGCAACAAGCAGAATTCTCACCATGAATCCCTGATTCAGCCACGCACTCAGGCACAATGAATGACCGTTCGGCCCCTCACTCTGATAAGGGTTGATTTTTTGCGGGGGAGGGATGTGGAGGGAGGGCATGGAGGTGGGGAGATGAGGGAGGCGAGGGAGGGGAGGGGGTGGAGAGAGGGGAGGGACGGGAGGGAGCGGAGGGAGGGGAGGGAGGTGGAGGGGAACAAGGAGCGGACGCGGAGGCGGGGGAGGGCGTGCAGGGCAGCGGGGGGAGCGGGGGGAGGGCGCCGCAGAGGGAGGAGCAGAGCAGACTCGCATTCTTGTGGTGCCCCTCCAGGCGTTGCCAAGGGACGAGTCTAGTAGAATTGCATATGTTCGATTTCCCGACCTCGTTCATGGCACGAGAGCATAGCATAATGGTGTGCTCTTGCCCCCCCCGGGCGTTGCCACGGGACGCGCAGGGTGGTACAGCTGCGCTGCAGCCGGCGGCTGCAATCCATTGGGCCGCAGGCGATGCGATCGCAAGCGACTGGACTGCAATCGGTTGGACTGCAGTCGGCTGGGTTGCAATCGTTTCGATTACAGTCGACCGGACGGCAGGGGAGGGACAGGACGGAAGTGAGGGAGGGGAGGGGAGGACGGGGAGGGAGGGGAGGGAACGAAGGGTGGGGAGGGAGGACAGGGAGTGGAGGGAGCGGAGGGAGGGGGGGAGGGGGATTGCAGTGGAATGGATTGCAATCGATTGCGTTGCAATCGATTGGATTACAATCGATTGCATTGTAATCGATTGGATTGCAATTGATTGGGTTGGAATCCAATCCCTCGATCGTGGATCGTTGATCGTCGATCGTCCATCCTCGATCGTCCATTGTTGATTTTGGATCGTCGGCGAAAGGGCGTGCGGGGGCTCCGTGGGCTGGATGTGAAAAGGGGGAGGGCGGGGGCTTCCAAGCCACCCCCCCTTTGGAAAAGGGGGGGAGGTGGGGGGGAGCTTCCAGCAGGGCGTGTCCAAGGGGGGGAGGGTAGCTAAGCCACCCCACCCACTTGGAAAGGGGGGGAGGGGTGAGGAGCTTCCGGGGCGGCCAAAGGGGGGAGGGGGAGGTAGCTTCCACCCCCCCCCCCTTTTGAAGAAAGACGGGAAGAGGGGGGTAGCTTCTAGCAGGGGGGTCCAAGGGGGGGGGGGAAGCTAAGCACACCCCACCCTTTGGAAAGGGGGGAGGGGGGGTAGCTTCTGGGGCGGCCAAAAGAGGGGGGGGGGACTTTCCAAGCCCTCCCCCCC
>CAUYUJ010022213.1:103321-125821 GCA_963575745.1 Prorocentrum cordatum
AGGGCGTAATTGAGGCGTGCAGCCAGAGCGACGGCCAGTCCTGCGAGGGACGGCTAATATAAACGGCCACTCTGCGGCGAACCGTGCAATTGACGAAATTTGCCCGTTCTACGTATTATTACTTCGAGCGAAGAAATGGGGGTCATTCGGGAGATTTGCTAAGGGGTCATCCACCCCCAGGCGATATAGGGATGCAGAGGAGCAGGAGGTGGCATAGATCACGCTGCTCAAGTCGAAGCCCCCCCAAACCCCTGGAGATGAGCTGCGTTCCCGACGTATGGGGGCCTATTGGGGCCTTCCCGAAGGTTTCTTTCTGCGCGTCCCTCGGAGCCTCTTGGGCGGTCTGCGGCTGTACTTCTCTTCCCTTCGCAATAACACAAGATCGGTTGCGCGGGCGACTGCCGAACCTGCTGCAAAAGCGCCGCACACTCCTGGGGAAAAAGCCTCTTCCTGGCGAAGATGGTCGAGCGAACGGCGAACCTTACAGCATGTGAAAAAAGTAGGGGGCAGGCACCTGCGGCAAAAGCGAAGACCCGATTGAAGTGCAGTGAGCCTAGAAACTAGAAAAAGGGTGTGCGCTCAGGTGCTGCTGGTGGTCCGAGAAGCGCTCTGGCGTCCATTCAGCTCGAGTTCTGAGCTGAGCTGGCGCTGGCGAAGTGGAGTGGCCGCGGTCAGCGACTGCCTCCTTGTGAAGGATTTCCACTTTGCAACGACTGTGCTCATGGTCTGAATCATCGTCTCAGCTTTGTGCGCATCGTCCTCACGATCTGCAGACGCGACACGGTCACTAGCAGAGCCCTGAAGCCACCACATGCCGACCATCAAGAGGGAAACTTGCAAATATCCCAGCACGAATGAGCATGCAGAGGTCCCGAAATCATTGCAGCTGCTCCCTGCTTCGGCTCCATCAGCTGGTGGCGGACCCCCGCACAAGAAACGCTCGAACGTCAAGTCCATGCTTGCTTGATGAATGAGGCCAAGGCCAGCCAGGAACGCGCCGACAGCGGTCCAAATTGCTGCCTCCTTGAAGCGCTGATCGATGACGAAGACCGTGACAGACGTCCAGATCAAGCCAGTGAGCAGGGCGCCCTTACCCAGCGCGTAGAGGGCGGGAGGGGGATGCACTTGCCCCGAGGGCCAGAAGGAGAGTATCCAATCTGCGACGGCGGGAAAGACGCCCACGATGGCGGCTGGGATGTGTCTTGGCGGGCAAATGGAGAACGTGTCCTGGTTAATTGCCAAGCCGACGAACAAGATCATCGGAGCAGTGGCGTACGGAGGCAAGAAGGCACTCAGAGCGGCAAACATACCAGTTATCGAGAGGGCACTGAACATCAACCCACTAAGGACAGAATAATACACTCCGCCGTGCTGCGACTTGTATTGCGGGTGTCCAATGTATACACATGTTCCGAGCGGCGATCCAAAGATGGCTGCAAGCATTGTAGTGGCCCCATCGACGATCATTGTCTCCCGTATAGAATAGACATCGCCCGCCTCTGCAGCACCATACACGCAGAGCAACGTACCCAGGGCACCGGTGAACGACACTGGCAAGATCATTGCCAGATTTTCGCCAAGTACCTCTGGAACTACGCTGAGCGATTCTGCGTCAAGCAGACTTGGGATGTAGAAGCCAACTGCGCCGAAGGACTGTGAGACAGCTTCTATACTCCCACCACCCTCCCACCGTTGGAAAGACAGCCATCCCCCGACAAACCCAACTGCCAAAATTGCCACGGATGCAGGAACAGGATCGGTCTTGAAACCGCCAAAGAACACGAGCAGCATCACCGCGAATGTCAAAAGCCCACTGTAGCCAGCCTGAAAACATATGAACAGCTGCGCCATTCCAAGATACGTGAAGCCAATGCCGGCCAGCGTCACCATGAGGGACACCTTCGGCGCTGCCTGCACTAGCTGCGGGCCGACTAGGCCGCAGATCGTGGCTACGAACCCAGCAATGAAATTTGCGACGCAACCCACGCGCCAAGCATGCAGGATTACCCGCCCTCCGCGCTCGCCGCGGCTGGTGTGTGTGTGTGTGTGTGTGTGCGTGCGTCCTCAGATGTAGAGGGACACGCCCGACTTCAGTCTAAGTGTACTGAGGCTCCAATGCTCCCGATGCAGGGGCCCCAGTGTGCGCTCGTCTGTTTGGCACACCCCCTGCGATGCCGCCCGGCTCCAGCACACAAGGTGCTCCCAAAAACAAGATCGGCCCACGTAGCCAGAAAGGGATACATAAATGTGAAGCATGGAAGTCGCTCAGGACACCAAATGTGGGCAACGGGCAGTTGCAATGCTCAGGGTAGCGACAGTGATGTACAGTGCCAGGGGCTGTGCTGTGCTGTGCTGGATCAAAACGCGCCATGCCGCGTCGAAGTGCTGTGCTCGAATGCATTGTTGATCAGATCGTCCGTGGCGTCAGAATCCCCATCGAACTGACCTGGATCTTAAGCTCGAGCTGCCAGATGCATAACTCGGATCTGGCCGCAATCGAAATGCGCGGGGCGCTCGGCCAGCTCGGGCACAAAATCTAATTCGGTTCGGGAGCAGGACGACCCGGAAGGGAGCGAATCTGAACAATTCGGTGCCCTGGTGCGTCGTGGATCAGATCTTCCCGGGCATTCGAATCCTGACATGACAGAGCTGGGCCTCAAGCTCGAGTTGCCTGGGCGCATTGCTCGCCCGGATCTGATGTAGTCGAGACCTGTTCCGCAACAGGGCGAAATGAGGAGGGCGAATTCAAATCGAGGCGACATGCATCGAGAAAGGGCGGGCCGAAACGCCGAAGACGACGACCACGGCGGACGGCGACGACCGCGACCGCGGTTCCAGCTCGGGATCACCATCTTAAATATCGACCTGGGTGGCCTGGACAAGTGAAAACACGTGGGTCCAGCTCGGGACCACCATGTTAGATACCTCAGTGTGGAATCTGTACTATCACCAGCCGAAGAATCTGTGTCAAATTACTATACATCTGGTGTCGATGTATTGATTTTGTCTGGTTCTTGTGCGCACCAGCCACGCTGGGGATGCCCTGACGACCACATGTTAGATACCCCCCCCCTGCGGTGGCCCGCACACGTAAACATGATCGGCCCACGTAGCCAGAAAAGTATATATATATATGTATATAACTGTGAAACATGGAAGTCTCCCAAGGCACCACATTTGAGTCACGGGCAATTGCAATGATCAGGGTAACAGTAGTGCTGTACAGTACCAAGGGGGGCTGTGCTGTGCTGCGCTGTACTGTGCAATGCAGAACTAAAACGCGCCATGCCGCGTCGAAGTGCAATTGCATGGTTGATCAGATCGTCCGTGGCGTCAGGATCCCCATCGAACTAATCTGGGTATCAGGCTGGAGCTCCCTGAACGCATAACTCAGATCTGGCCAGCTCGGGCTCAAAAGCCAATTCGGTTCGGGAGCAGGACGACCCGGAAGGGAGCGAATGTGAACAGTTCGGTGCCCTGGTGCGTCGTGGATCAAATCTTCCTGGGCATTCGAATCCTGACATGACAGAGCTGGGCCTCAAGCTCGAGTTGCCTGGGCGCATTGCTCGCCTAGGGCTGATGCGCTCGAAATGCACCGACGAGGGGCGGACAGAAACACGGACGATGACAACGACGGCGGACGGCGGCGACAGCGACCGTGTTTCCAGCTCGGAACCACTATGTTAGATATCCACTTGGGTGGCCGGGACACACGACAACACCTGGCTCCAGCTCGGTCGGGACCACCATGTTACATACTCCACTGGGAAGTCTGGCAAGCCACCTACCGAAGGTGATTCCACATCTGGTGGCGATGTAGTGATGCTGTCTGGCTCGTGTGCGCCCCACTCTGGGAGCGCCCATACGACAACATGTTAATTAAAAAATTCCCCGTGGGTGGCCCACGCACGTAAGCACACGTGGTTGCAGCTCGAGGCCACCACGTTCGATACCCCATGGGCGGCCTGGGCACGTGCAGACACTTGGTTCCAGCTTCGGGCCACAATGTTAGAGACCCCTCTGGGTGGCCTGGGCACGTGAAAGCACGAGGTCCCAGTCCCGGGCAACCATGTCAGATACCCTGTTCTGAGTTGCCTGGGCGTGTGAACATAATTGGTTTTAGCGAGGGGGCAACAGCAATCAGCTTACATACCCACCGCCCGGGCGGCCTGGACAAGTAAAGCCACGCGATTCGAACTCGGGACCACCATGTTAACTATGGCCCTGGGTGGCCTGGGTACGTACAAGACGCGGCTTGGGAACAGGACCACCATGTAAAATATGCCCAGATGGGTGGCTTGGACACGTGAAAGCACGTGGCTCCAGCGCGGGACCACCATGAGATCTACCATTCTGGGTGGCGTGGGCCGTGAAAACACGTGGTTCCAGCGCGGGACCACCATGTTAGATACCATTCTGGTTGGCCTGGACACGTAAAAACACGTGGCGCCAGCCCGGCGCCACTATTTTAGATACCCCCCTGGGTGGCCTGAGCGCGTCAAGTGACGCGGTTCAAGCCACAGGCCACCATGCTAGATACCTTCCTGAATGGCCTGGGCACGTGAGAGCATGTGACTCGAGCGAGGGGCAAGAGGCGATCATCTTAGATGCCCACCCCTGGGTGTCCGGGACACGTGAAAGCACGTGGCCGCAGTCCGGGACCACAATGTAAAATGCCTCCCCGTGGGCGGCCCGCACGCGTAGAAACGCGTGGTCCCAACTCGGGGCAGCCATGTTCGATGCCCCTTCTGGGTGGCCTGGACACGTAAAAACACGTGGTCCCAGCTCCGGGCCACCCGTTACACAGCCGGGAACAAATTTATAACAAAATCAACACCCCGATCACCTTGAATGATCTGCAGATGGCAGCGCCAAAAAAACGATGAGTTATTTTCGCATTTCATGTTGGCAGCGTGCGCCAGCGCGCACCACGGGCCAGGTTATTGATATGCCATACTTTGGCTTGCGTGCCTGGTGGCAACATTGGGAGGCGGATGCAAGTTAATGCCCGGGAGCTCTTCCAAACTGATCCTTCACGGGGCCGTTGGCGTGGGCGGTTCCAGTTCTGTTTTGCTGCTTCGTCCCCACACAGTCGGATGGCTCCCATGCACCGCGCAATGCAGACGAAACGTTATTCCGTAACCAAGATGGGCGGATGTGACTTGATGCGGCGGGCTCCGCCTGGTCGGGTTCAATATCGTTTCGGCTTCCATCCCTGTGCCACATTTGGTAAACATGTTCCACGGGCCTGGGCAATTCTGCATCAGTATTGAATTCCACGCGATTCCCTCTCGTCTTTTAGCGTGCCGCCCTGCGGGTCCTGCGTGTCGTGTGAGACTTGCGTCCCTGTGGGACTTGTGCGACTTGTGGGACCTGCGAGACACGCGAGACCTGGGCGATTAGCGGGATCGGTGGGTCTTGCGGGGCCTGTGGGACCTGCGCGACCTGCAAGACCTGTGGGAGCTGCGGGGCCTGTAAGAGTTGTGGGACCTGCGCGAAACGTCGGCCTCGTTAGGACCTGTGAAACCTGCGGGCCCTGCGGGACCTGTAGGGCTTGTGGGAGCCGCGGGGACTGTGGGACTTGTTGGACCTGTGGGGCCTGCGATACCTGCGAGACCTGCGGGGCCTGTGAGACTTGTGCGACCTGCGACACTTGGGAAACTTGTGGGGCTGAACTGACGAAGCCAGTGGGACCTGCGGGGCGCTGTCCAACGAATCGCGTCGACGATCTGGCGGGGGGGCGGGTTCGAAAATGTAAATTCACACACGGGGCGCTGTTTATGCTGCCCGGCAATCCCTCTTCACGATCGGGCGGCTGCGGGTTTCGTGTGTAAATTGCACACACAGACCGCACCTCGCGCAAAGTGGGGCGCCCCGGCGTGCTGGGGCGCCCCACTCTGCCAGCGGGGGCACGCCACTCCGCGCGAAGTGCGCCCCGTGAGTGATCTTTTACACACCAAACGTGTCGGTGTCCGATCCTTCCGCGGGGTCCCTGGGCAACGCGAAGTGCGCCCCGTGAGTGAAATTATTCTACACACCAAACGCGTCGGTGCCCGATCCTTCTCCTTCCACGGGGGTCCCTGGGCAGCGGGAAGTGCGCCCCGCAGAGGAATCTGCACAGCACACCCGCCCGCGTCCCATCGTTGGAGGAGCTTTTTCGCCAGACATCGCAAATCGGCCACCGGGCAAGGCTTCCCACGACGAGCCCGCTCCCGCTCCAATGGGGCGCTGCGCCCGACTGCGACCGACGGGTCCTGGGCCCCCGGTTATGGCCAGGCACGGCGGCGACCTCGACGACGACGCTGCCGACCACGACCGGCGGCGACCACGACGACCACGACGACGGCGGCGACCACGACGACCGCGGCGACCGCGGCGACAACGACGAAGACGACGTGCGTTCTCGCCACCTCGCCGGCTCCTGCTTAGCTCTCGCTCCTCCGCCGGATCATCATCGGCACTCTCACTCGCCCCCTCTCTTTTGAATCCTCCCGCTCCTCCCCCCTCCTCGTTTTCCTCCTTCTTCGCATCTCCAAGTTATGTTATTTTCCCTCGTCTGCCGCCCTGCCCTCCCAGGGAAGCCGCGACAGACCGCGGCAGCCGCCCAGGTGCTATCTTATGTGTCAGGGATCGCGCGCTTCCCATTCCATCTGCCCGAGCGGAAGAGGTTGCCGACGCTGTAGGGCCATTGCCGCCAGAACGATTGGAGCACGCCCAAACAGGTTCGACATCCGCACACCCGGGAACAAAATTAAAATACAATCAACACGCCGATCACCTTGAATGATCTGCAGACGGTAGCGCCCCCCAAAAAAGATGCGTTCTTTTCGGCTTTCATGTTGGCAGCGTGCGCCGGCGCGCACCATGGGCCAGGTCATTGATATGCCATACTTTGGCCTGCGTGCCTGGTGGCAACATTGGGAGGCGGATGCCACTTAATGCCCGGGTGCTCTTCCAAACTGATCCTTCACGGGGCCGTTGGCGTGGGCGGTTTCACGTTCTACCTTGAAGCTTCGGGCCCGCACACGGCTGGCTCACATGCACCGCGCAATGCAGACGAAACGCTATTCCGTAACATGGACAGGCGGACGTGACTTGATGCGACGGGCCCCGCCTGGTCTGGTTCAACATCGTTTCGGCTTCCATCCCTGTGCCACTTGTGTTAAACACTATTTCCACGGGGATGTAGATACCCAGTAGGTGGCCTTGACACGTGTAAAAACACAACGTTCATGTTCGGGGCCACCATTTTAGCTACCTCCCTGGGTGGCCTGGACACGTGAAAACATGTGGTTCCATCTGGGGGCAACCATGTTAAATACCACCCTCCCCCTGGACGACCTGGGTATGAGAAAACAAGCATTTTGCCTGAGATTTCCTCTGAATTCTGGCCTTCAGGAAACGAGCCATCTATAGGGCAGAACAACCGTTTCGCTCGCGACATCTTCAACAATTTCTGCAAAACAAGCGTTTCGCCCGAGACATCCGCAACAAACAAAGATGTTAACATTACCATGCGTTTTATCGTCTGGAACTTTAAAAACCTGCGTTTCGATGGGGGATCCTCCAACTTTGATCCCCCGGTCCTCTTCGACTTCGTGGTTAATCGCACATTAATCCACCGGCCCTCTTCGAGCTTGGCACCGGGGACATTACCTATGCCCTGTCCGGGAAAATCACGTGGTTCCAGCTCAGGGCAACCATGTTAGATAATCCTCTGGGTGGCCTGGACACGTGAAAACACGTGACGCCACCTCGGCGCCATCATGCGCGATACCTCGCTGGGTGGCCAGGGCGTGTGAAAACACGTGGTCCCAGCTCGGGGCCACCATGTCAGATTCTGTTCTGGGTGGCCTGGACACGTGGATACACGTGGTTCCAGCGAGGGGCAGGAGGAGGAGGAGGACAAGGAGGAGGGAGGAGCAGGAGGAGCAGGAGGAGCGGAGGAGGAGGAGGAGGAGGAGGAGGAGGAGGAGGAGGAGGAGGAGGAGGGAGGAGGAGGAGGAGCAGGGAGAAGGAGGCGGAGGAGGAGGAGGAGAGGAGGAGGAGGGAGGAGGAGGAGGAGGAGGAGGAGGAGGAGGAGGAGGAGGAGGAGGAGGAGGAGGAGGAGGAAGGAAGGAGGAGCAGGAGGAGGAGGAGGGAGGAGGAGGAAGGAGGAGGAGGTAGGCAGCCCGCTCCTCCCCCGCCCCCGCCGCCCCGCCCCGCCGCCCCGCCCCAGGAGCTCCGCGACGGAGGCCTGGCGATCGGCACAACGCCCAGGGGCGAAGACGCGAAATCGGGCTCGGGGGCAGCGCGGAAAACCGCTTTGGGGGGGGCCTGCTCGGGCCCTTTTTCGGCCCGTCCAGGTGCCAGGAGCAACAGCGGGGGAGAGACCGGCTCCCTCCTCCTCCTCCCCTCCTCCTCCTCCTCTCCTCCTCATCCATTTCCTCCTCTCCTCCTCCTCCTGCTCGCTCTCCTCCTCCCCCTCCTCCTCGTTTTCCTCCTCCTCCTCCTCCTCCTCCTCCCCCTCCTCCTCCTGGAGGGAGGGGGAGACAAATCGGCGACGGGCCCCCGATGGCAGAGCCAAGGGGTCCCCGGGAGGGGCGGGCTGTGGTCGGGGCCATCGGCGATCCATGTGCGACTGGGGAGCTGCTGCATCCCCCCCCTCTCCATTTCTCTTCCTCTCCTCCTCGCTCTCCTCTCCCCCTCCTTCTCGTTTTCCTCCTCTCTCCTCCTTCTCCTCCTCCTCCTCCCCTCCTCCTCCTCCTCCTCCTCCTCCTCCTCCTGGAGGCAGGGGGAGACAGATCGGCGACGGGCCCCCGATGGCAGATCCAAGGGGTCCCTGGGAGGGGTGGGCTGTTGTCGGGGCCATCGGCGATCCGTGTGCGATGGGGGGCTGCTGCGTCCCCCCCCCCCGCTGAGCCCACCCCCGCGCAGGCGTCGGGCGCCTCGAACAAGAACCGAGGCGGAGGTTTTGTTCCTCGCCCTCCGGCCTCTCGGGGGCCCTCGGCAGGCCTCGGGACCGTCGACAAGAACGCTCGGGATGAACAACCAGTCCGGGAGACGTGGTCGGGAGGTTGGGGGGCCCCGTGTCTCGAAAAAATCGAGCCGTCGGATGTCTGTGCCCCTAACGTAGCCCCCTGGCTTTTGAGCCCTGGCTCAGCTCTCGGGCGGCCATTTGGGACGACCTGGGCACCACCGAAACGCTCTCGGCGAGGCGCAGCCGCTGGAGAGCCTCCGAGGCTGGAAAACCACCGAGAACCTACGAAAACGGGAGTGCCCCCATATCCCTCCCCTATCGAGCATGCCCCCCTGAGCTTATCCCCCCTAGCGCTGCCCCTGAGGAGGCCGTCCAGGCGCCCTGACTGGCGCGCGGCGGCGGATTTGCACGGCAGCGCCAATTGTATGTCGTCTTCGCTCTTCTCGCCCTGCTCCAGCATGTTCCTGACACTTACGCCTATTACATTGAAGATGAAGGCAAAAGCGGCTGGCGTGTTGATGCCGTACGGCAATGCCGTGACATCCTGGCGACCAGTGGATTTCATAAGACGCTTCGCCATCCAGGCATAATAAAAGTTTCCAGCCAGCATTGTCACCGTCATGCCAGCCAAGATCTTCTCATATCCGCCGGCCATCGCCTGCAGCAGGTGACCAGGCGTGCGAGGTGATTGGCTGTGACTCCTCACCATTTCCCTGTCTTCTGGGATCCTTAGAGGCTGGGTGGGTACAAGATGGGCCCGAAGACACCCAGCATGCCCCGCCCAAGGCCCCCAGGAAGCCCCCAGGGGGCCCCCCGACGCTCCAGGGAGGCCGCCAACACGATCGACCCATGAACCCGGGATGGGATGCAAACATGTGGAGCATGGCATCGCTTCCAAGATGTCAAACTTGGGCGGCGGGACATTACAATGCTCAGAACAACGATCGTGATGAACCGTGCCACAGGCTGCGCTGTACTGCGCCGTACGATGCTGAATTCAACGTGTCACGCCGCATTGAACCGTGACGATCCCTGTTGCATTGCGGATGAAGCCTTCCTTGGCGTCAGACTCGTGACCAAACTGATTTTGGTCTTTAAGTTCGAACTGCCTGAACGCATAGCTCGGGCTAGTTTTAGTCGAGACGCCGGGTATTCGACCAGCTCGAGCTCAAGATCCGATTCACTTCCGAAGCCATCGCCCGAGAGATTTAGTTCCACAACGGAGCGAACGGAGCGCGACCACGACAGGCGGGGGAGAAACATGCGGGGCGTTCAAACAGCTCGAACCCAAGACCCGATTCAGTTCCGAAGTGGGACGAACCGAACAAGGGGCGAATCCAAACCGAAACGAAAGGCACAGAAACGACAACAAGGCCCCCGCTCGACACCTCCTCAAACAATGGGAAAACCAGCGTTTCGCGAGACCTCCTCCTCCTCGTCCGCCTCCTCCTCCCCCTCCTCCTCCTGCTCCTCCCCCTCCTCCTCCTTCTCCCCCATCCTCCTCCTCCTCCTCCTCCTCCTCCTCCTCCTCCTCCTCCTCCTCCTGCTCCTCCTCCCCCCTCCTCCCCCCCCCCTCCTGCCCCTCCTCCTCCTCTTCCTCCTCCTGTTCCTCCTCCTGCCCCCCCCTCCTCCTCCTCCTCCTCTCCTCTCTCCTCCTCCTCCTCCTCCTCTCCTCCTCGCCTCCTCCCCCTCCTCCCTCCTCCTCCTCCTCCTCTCCTCCTCCTCCTCCTCCTCCTCCTCCTCCTCCTCCTCCTCCCCCTCCCCCTCCTCCTCCTCAACACATCCTGCACAAGGAGCCTTTCGCTGCAGGCGAGGGCCTCGCTCGAGGCGTCCTCCGCAGATCCCGCGGAGCGAGCGCTTCGCCCCAGACGTCCTCAGAGACCTACGCGTGTGAGTGCTCCGCCTGGGCGGCCTAGGCACGTAGAGACCCGCGCGTCGCCCGACGCACCCCCGACACCTCTCTCCTGCCAAAGATCCGCCTGGGCGACGCGGAGGAGGAGGGAGGAGGGAGGAGGAGGAAGAGGAGGAGGAGGAGGAGGAGGAGGAGGAGGAGGAGGAGGAGGAGGAGGAGGAGGAGAGATGAGGACGAGGAGGAGGGTGGAGGAAGGAAGGGGAAGACGATGAGGACGAGGAGGAAGACCCAGGCCGTCCCTTGCGCGCCAGGGCGGCACGAGCGCGAAACCGCGTGGGGCCCAGTTCGCGCCAGCGCGGACCGAGCGTGAGAACACGGAGGCCGCCCCTTTCGCCCCCGAGCGGCGCGAGCGTGACTTCCACGTGTGTCCCTTTCTGCCCCACCGCGCAGCAAGCGTGACATCACGTGGGTACATGCTTCGCTCCAGAGCGCAGTAAACGTGAACACACGTGGGCCCTTGTCCGCCCCAGAGCAGGACAAGCGTGAAAACACGCGGGCCCATTTCGCCCCCCGAGCGCAGCAAGCGTGAAAACACGTGTGTCCCTTCTGCCCCAGAGCGCAGCAAGCGTGACGTCACGTGGGCCCCTTTTCGCTCCAGAGCGCAGTGAACACGAACACACGTGGGTCCCTTCCGCCCCCGAGCGGGGCAAACGTGCAGTCACGTGGGCGCCGTCCCGCCCCGGAGCGCCGCAGCTGTGAGATCACAAGGGGCCCCTTTCGCCCCAGGGCGGAGCAAGCGTGGGCCGCCATGCGGACTGCGCTGCCGGCACGTTGGGTGGAGCCTTGTGGGGCCACGAGACGTGCGAGGGGTGTGCCAAAGTTGGGGGGTGACGGGAGGAGGGGGGGGGAGGAGGAGGAGGAGGAGGAGGAGGAGGAGGAGGAGGAGGGAGGAGGAGGAGGAGGAGGAGGAGGAGGAGGAGGAGGAGGAGGAGGAGGAGGAGGAGGAGGAGGAGGAGGAGGAGGAGGAGGAGGAGGAGGAGGAGGAGGGGAGGAGGTGAGGAGGAGGAGGAGGAGGAGGAGGAGGAGGAGGAGGAGGAGGAGGAGAGGAGGGGGGGAGGAGGAGGAGGAGGAGGAGGAGGAGGAGGAGGAGTGAGGAGGAGGAGGAGGAGGAGGAGGAGGAGGAGGAGGAGGAGGAGGAGGAGGAGGAGGAGGAGGAGAGGAGGAGGAGGAGGAGGAGGAGGAGGAGGAGGAGGAGGAGGGAGGAGGAGGAGGAGGGGAGGAGGAGGAGGAGGAGGAGGAGGAGGAGGAGGAGGAGGAGGAGGAGGAGGAGGAGGAGGAGGAGGAGAGGAGGAGAGGAGAGGACACGTGGGTCCATTTCGCCTCAGAGTGCACACGAGCGTGAAAACGCGTGGGTCCCTTCCAGGAAGCCCCAGGGGCCCAGGGGGCCTCCCCAGAGCCCCACGACGGAGCATGCCAAGTGTTAGGTCGGGCATGCCCCCCATACAGGCGGTTTTGGGGCGAACAGTGAAACACAAACACAAAATGCCACAAGCTGGGCAAACATGCTCAAAGAATCGTCCCAAAGCTTATGTTTTGAATGTTTTTGCACGTTCCTCCCGAATGGGGGACGCGCCCGACTCGAATCGAATGCCGATTCGTTGAGCTTGCTCCGCTTTTGGTGCCCTCCCTCACATGTGGGGGGGGGGGGGTGGGGGAGACCGCCCCCGGGTGGCCAGGACGCGCGCCAACACGTTGGGCCCCTTCCGACCCAGAGCGCAGCAAGCGTGAAGACACGCGTGGCCCTGCCGCCCCAGAGCGCAGCAGATGTGAAAACACGTGGGTCCCATTTCCGCCCCAGAGCGGAGAAAGCGCGAGAGCACGTGGGTCCGTCTCGCCCCAGAGCGCAGCAAGCGCGAAACCACCTGGGCCTCGTTCGTCCCAGAGCGGGAACCAGCGCAAGGGAGTGTTTTCCACGCCTGCTCCGCCCTGAAGTTAAACGGACCCACGCGTTTTCACTCCTGCTCTGCCTTGAGGCGAATGGGACCCACGTGATTTCACTCTTGCCGCGCCCTGGGGACAACCATGTTAGATACCTCCCTGGGCGACCTGGGCACGTGAAAAAACATTTCGTCAGAGACATCCTCTGGATTCTGCCCCCCTAGGATAGGAACAGTCGATAAGACTAAAAAGGCGTCTCGCTCGAGGCATCCTCAACAAATTCACAAAATTAAGCGTTTCGCTCGATAGATCCGTAACTTAGACGAAAGAACCTGCTCATCGTACATTGGGTTGCATCGATCGGAATTGAAAGCAACAGCGTGTCGCTCGGGACATCCTCAACGTTTAATCTGCGGGCCCGCCTCGACCTCGTTGTGTATCCAACAAATCCGCCGGCCCACCTCCAACATGGCACCGGGGGACAACTTTACCACACTAACAGAGAACCTTGGGCCCTCGCCCTTTCCGCGAAACAAGCTCCAAGGCTGACCTCTAGGCCGCCCATGCCATCTTCTGCGGGTCGGCGAACTGGCGTAAGCCTCTGGAATATGATCTTGTTCACAAGTGCAGTATTCCCCTTCGGCATGACTAACTGAAATGACGCGACTATACCCATCACGGTGCCAGATATGTTGAAGAAGACGTTCACGAAGCAACCGAGGTCGCCTTTAGTGAGCAGCGCATCCATCTGGAATGCAGTATCAATGGGAACCTCTACGCTAGTTGTTTGCGAACAGACTCCAACACTCGCGTCAACATGAACTGAACCAGAGTGGCTATCTGGCCATTCGTGGGTGCGGAGAGAGCCCATGAACTGCTCATCGGACAACCTTGGCTGTCTTGGTTGCCTCCTGGAATATATTCGGGCCTTCTGAAAACATGATCGACCCACGAACCCGGAAAGGAATATAGAAATGTAAGACATGGCAACGTTTCAAAGACACCTGATTGGGCGACGGGCAACTGCAATGCTCAGTGTATCGACCTTGATGTACCGTGCCGAGGGCTGTGCTGTGCTGTGCCGTGCTGAATTGCGATAAACCATGCCACGAGTGTGCTCTATAGCGTTGTGGATCGAGTCCTCCTTTGCATCCGAGTCCTGACCGAACTGATCTGGATCTTAAGCTCGAGCTGCCTAAGCACATAACTAGTAGCTGCCCCAGAGTTGATTGACAAGGGAACATGCCAGGAGGACGCGCCGCAGAACGTCCCAAGGGACGCGCCAGGCGACGTGCCAGGGGACGTGCCATGGGGTCGCACCGCGGGACGTGCCAAGGGGACGCGCTACGGAATGTGCCAATGGACGTGCCACGGGACGTGCCAAGAGACGCACCAAGCGAGGTGTCAGGGGACGTGCCACGGGGACGCACCGCGGGACGTGCCAAGGGGACGCGCTACGGAACGTGCCAATGGACGTGCCACGGGACGTGCCAGGGGACGCGCCGCGCGACGTGCCAGGGGGACTCGCCACAGGACGCGCCACGGAACGTGCCAAAGAACGTGCCAAGTTGCAATGCTGAGTGAGTGTATCGATCTTGATGTACCGTGCCGCGGGCTGTGCTGTGCTGCGCCGTGCTGAACTGCGATGTGCCACGTGACGATTGTGCTCTATAGCGTTGTGGATCGAGTCCTCCTTTGCATCCGAGTCCTAACCGAACTGATCTGGATCTTAAGCTCGAGCTGCCTGAGCACATAGTAGCTGCCCCAGAGCTAATTCACGGGGGGCATGCTAGGAAGACGCGCCGCCGAAAGTTCCAAGGGACGCGCCAGGCGACGTGCCAGGGGACGTGCCATGGGGACGCACCGCGGGACGTGCCAAGGGGACGCGCTACGGAACGTGCCAATGCATTATGGACGTGCCACGGGACGTGCCAGGGGACGCGCCGCGCGACGTGCCAGGGGGACTCGCCACAGGACGCGCCACGGAACGTGCCAAAGAACGTGCCAAGTTGCAATGCTGAGTGAGTGTACCGATCTTGATGTAATGTGCCGAGGGCTGTGCTGTGCTGCGCCGTGCTGAACTGCGATGTGCCATGCCGCGATTGTGCTCTACAGCGTTGTGGATCAAGTCCTCCGTTGCATCCGAGTCCTGACCGAACTGATCTGGATCTTAAGCTCGAGCTGCCTGAGCACATAGTCCACGAAGTAGCTGCCGCAGAGCTAATTGACAAGGAATTATGCCAGGAAGACGCGCCGCGGAACGTTCCAAGGGACGCGCCAGGCGACGTGCCAGGGGACGTGCCACGGGGACCCCAAAGCGCACCCCCCTGTTCAGAGCAAGAAGCCATCACTTTTCCTCATAATTCTGCGTTGGGCCCGACGCCATGTTAGATACCCCAACTCTGCAAAACCAGCGTTTCGCTCGAGACATCCTCAACAAATTCTGAAAAGCAAGCGTTTCGCTCGAGACATCCCCCAACTCTGCAAAACCAGCGTTTCGCTCGAGACATCCTCAACAAATTATGAAAAACAAGCGTTTCGCTCGAGAATTCCGGTCAGAATCCCAAGAAATCTAAATACCTGCGCGCGGGACGCGGCACGCGCGAGACATCCTCAGAATTCCTGCGCGAGGGGCGCTTTTCCGTGTCGCGGTCGGCTCTGCAAAACCAGCGTTTCGCTCGAGACGTCCTCAACAAATTCTGAAACCAAGCGTTTCGCTCGAGACATCCCCAACTCTGCAAAACCAGCATTTCGCTCGAGACATCCTCAACACATTCAGAAAAACAAGCGTTTCGCTCGAGACATCCTCAAAAATAATTCCGCCGGCCCTACTCCCGCACGTAATTTATCGCAGAATAATTTCGCCGGCCCAAGTCGCAGGGGGGCCGGGGGGTTAACCTACTAAAAGAGAACCCTGGGCCCGCGCCCTTTCCGGGAAAAAAGGATTCCTGGAGCCTCTGGGGCTGCTCTGGAGGCGATCGCATCGGGTAAGAGAAGGCATGTTGCGTAACGATCCGAAGCGCCCCATAATACGCCACGAATATAAACATAGAGATACATATATATATATAGATATATGTATACACATATATATAGAGAGAGAGAGATATGTGTATACATATATGTATATATATATACATACGCACAGACACCATCCGACGAATTTTGCATGTACCTTCAAGGAGGGCGGCGGTGTCTAAAATCGCTGGCTCCCAGTGGTGGTTTATACACGGCCACCCTGCCCTGTGGCTTAGGAATTACTCATTGGAGGGTGTCCGTGTTTTTTTGGTAGCCAAGCTCCGCGCGGCCCGCTTAGCTTCGACCGGAAGAGGTGCGCTCTCGACCCGCGGATCAAACAAGTATTTTTTGGTGGCGGATACAATCAGCTGCACATGCAGGTGCCACTCCAAGTGCTCGGGCAAACCCTTGCGATGCGGGACCCTTGCGCTGAAGAGACGCCGAAGTCACGCGCTGGCCCCCCACTGCGCCTAGATCTTCGAACGGGGGCGAGCGAGGAGGGAACGGGAAGAAGAGAAGGTCCTCTTAGAAGGCGGCGGGACTTCTCGGAAGCCCCCGCGGCCCCTGAGAAGCCGCCTCTGCCTCCGATGAAGGCTCCGAGAAACTCGCAGAAGGCCCGGGGACTTCCGAGCCTTCTGAGAAGGCCTTCTCCTTCTCGCTTCCCCCGCTCGCTCGCCGCCGATGTGAACGGGGCAACCAGCGACAAGCCGCTTCCGAATCACCCGACCACCCTCGAGCCCCTTTTCCGAGGCCAGAGTGGTCCTCACTCCAACGCCTGACGGGCACCTCGCCACCGCTCGGACGTCCATTGCCCGTGCACTGTCTGACTTCGTGCGCCGATGTTTCGCAAAACGATGCAGGATGGTCCTTGATGGACTTCGCCTAGACAAACATGATCGACCCACGAACCCGAAAAGGAATTCAGAAATGTAAGACATGGCAACGTTTCAACATGATCGACCCACGAACCCGGAAAGGAATATAGAACTGTAACACATGGCAGCGTTTTCAAAGACACCTGATTGGGTGACGGGCAAATGCAATGCTGAATGTATCGATCTTGATGTACCCTGCCGAGGGCTGTGCTGCGCTGCACCGTGCTGAATTGCGATGTGCCATGCCGCGAATGTGCTCTATAGCGTCATGGATCGAGTCCTCCTTTGCATCCGAGTCCTGACCGAACTGATCTCGATCTTAAGCTCGAGCTGCCTGAACACATAGTAGCTGCCCCAGAGCTGATGGACAGGGGAGCATGTCAGGAGGACGCGCCGCGAAACGTCCCAAGGGATGCGCCAGGCGACGTGCCAGGGGACATGCCATGGGGTCGCACTGCCGCACCGCGGGACGTGCCAAGGGGACGCGCTACGGAACGTGCCAATGGATGTGCCACGGGATGTGCCAAGGGACGCGCCACGCGACGTGCCAGGGAGACTCGCCAAGGGACGCGCCACGGAACGTGCCAAATTGCACTGCTGAGTGTATCGATCTTGATGTACCGTGCCGAGGGCTGTGCTGTGCCTGGGCGACTTGGACACGTGAAAACATGCGCTTCGCTCAAGACATTCTCAACACATCCTCATTCTAGACATCCGCCTGGTCAACCTGGACACGTGCAAACAAGCGTCTCGATCGAAACTTCCTCAACACATACTCATGCTAGACATCTGCCTGGGCGACCTGGATGCGTGAAAACAAGCGTCTCGCTGGAGACATCCTCGTCAAATCCTCATGCTAAACATCTGCCTGGGCAACCTGGACGCGTGAAACCAAGCATCTCGCTCGAGACGTCCTCAAGACCTGGGCACGTGAAAACAAGCATTTCACTTGAGAGATCCTCTGAATTCTGGTCCCCAAGGGAGGACAATCTATAAAACCAAAAACAAGCGTTTTTCCCCGAGACATCCGCAGCAAATGTAGTTATGTAAAACGAGCGTTTCGCTCGGGACATCCTCAATAGTTTCATTCGCCGGCCCACCGTTTCCCCGTCACCTTTCGCAAAAGAGATTCGCCGGCCCACCTCGATTCGCCGGGCCACCTCGAGTCGACCCTGGGCCGGAGCCCTTCCCCGGGGGGACAGAAGAAACCCGCCCGAGCGGTGCCAAGACACACCCGCAGCCTTGCATAAGAGAGCCTCGGCCCGAGGAGGCGGAGGGAGTTACCAGCCTGGAACATAGCCCTATCCCTAAGCTGGGCATCGCCTCATCACAATGCCAATCTTGGGGGGGTCCTCTAGTTTTCCAGGGCGCATCCCTAAGATCGCCATCGCCTTTTGGCGTGTCAATCTTAGGGATGGGGATGAGTTCGAGGCTGGTGAGGGAGGGCGGGAGGGTAAGTCACGGGGCCCAAGGGCACACACAGGAAGACACACAACAAAACCGGACTCCCCCTGTTTTCCTGCACTCTCTGGGCTTTTGCCTTCCCCCCCACGCCCCACAGTTTCCCATAGCTTCTGGGGAATCGACGATTCATTGTGTCTGTGTGTTTCTTTCCCCTCCTGAGCAAGAGAGCCACTCTGGCCGCGGGAGCGCCCGCGCCTGCACCGCCGCCGGCCGTGGGGCCAACGGGGCCGGCCCTGAGGCTCGTGGCACCGCGGCTCGCGGCCACCGCGAGCTGCGAGAGGCGCCCCGCGGTCTGCGCGGGATGCTGCCCGCCGCCAGGACGGGCCGAAGGCTCTGCGTGGGATGCCCACGGACTGCGTGGTGGGAGCTCTTACTCGAGGGATGAAAAAACGACCCTACCCTGGGTTACAAGTGCGCGGTCTGGAAACATCCTGGGAGCCCCCAAAGCCTGGAGCCGCCAGCACGCGGCACATCACACAGGGTTTACCCTGTCAGCCCACAGGAGTTTCAGCGCACAGCGCCTCGTAAACCAGTGTAGGGGCGTTTTCTATCCCCTTGACTTACGATCCGCGCGGCATGCCTCACGAGTTGCAGGCGGGGGGAAGCATCGAGACGAGCGTGGTGTGCCGCGAGCTCTGCAGACATCGCGGGCTTACGAGACTTACCACCGCTACGCTGAGTTGCAACGGCAAGCATGCCGAGACCACATCCCACAAGAAGACCATGGGCGCGAGCAGGTGCGGCTCGAAAGCGTGTGGGGTACCTTGCCCGACACGGATCACAACCGCACCTCATTTCTCGGCACGGCCGTCCCCATCACAGCGTCTACTGCAGGACGGGCAAATCAACGTGATTTACCGGATAAAGAGTAGGTGAAGGAGGCACACCGAGGCTTTATCCAGCTCTCCGATACCCCGACCTTCGCCCCGAGCCCGCACGCACACGAGGGCGGCTCTGATCACGCTCACAATCACTACGACTAGGGGGTACGACCACGAGCTCGACTGCGCCCACCTCCCTTCACTACGACTAGGGGGTACGACCACGAGCTCGACTACGCCCACGTCGGAGACGTGAGCTTCACTCACGAAGGGGGCCAGCATGATGAGGATCACGAGAAGACATGGGAGGGCGCCGACGTCCAGACAGCAGGGGCCAAGAGGGCAGAGATGAGGACGACGGGAAGCCAGGAAGGCAAAGGCAAAGGGGGCAGGGGAAGCCGAGGAGCGTAGGAGGGCATCAGAGAGGCTAAGAAAGGGGCGGAGACCCGAAGTCGGCAGAGGTCAGGAAAGCCGAGGCGGCGAAGGCCGCACTGGAGGCTGAAAAGGCCGAGGAGGTCAGGAAGTCAGAGGAGGCCAGAAACGCCGAGGGGGCCAAGAAGGCACAGGAAACTGAGAAGGCAACGAGGGCCAGCCAATCAGAGGAGGCCAGGCACGCCGACGAGGCGAAGAGGGTAACATATACTTAGAAGGCCGAGAAGGCCGGGCAGACAGAGGAAACCAAGAGGGCGGAGAAGGCAGGTCAGGCTGCACCCCATGACGCCGCGACGGCCCGGGCAGCCAGGAGGGGCAGAAGGTGCCGGGAAGAAGGCCGAAGAGGCTGCGGAGGCGACGGTGGCCAGGAAGGCACCGGAGGCCAGGAGATCACATGAGGCCATCGGGGGAGCATGGGTCCAAGGCAGCGGAAGCTTAGAAGGCAGCGCAAGCAGAGACAGCAAGTGAGACTGCTGGAGCAGGACGAAGGCAGAAGGGGGCCAGGCAGACTGGGGAAGCCAGGACAGCACGGGAGGCCAAGAAGGCGGAGGTGGATGCAGGACGAGGATGAGCAGGGAGGAGGAGGAGGAGGAGGAGGAGGAGGAGGAGGAGGAGGGGGAGGAGGAGGAGGCGGAGTAGGAGGAGGAGGAGGCGGAGGACGAGGAGGGAGCGACATCGAATGGGCCGTCCAGAACTAGATCCAAACGAAACAGTCCTTCACAGGACGACCTGACCTGGCGCCAGATGACGTCCAACAAGAGGCTCCAAAGACACGTCAGCAAATGACGACGGGCATCACACAGAGTTTCACCCCCGTCGGCGCCAAAGGGATCTCATGGGAGCTACCTGAAAACGCTTCGGACAACGAGCAACGGCATGCCGTCGGAGACGTTACGGCATGATCCCTGAATGTGTCCAGCACCACCTCCACGCACTGCCGAACGGCACAAGGTGATCCCCGACAGATCCAGCGGTGAGGCGAGGGTTCTGGTCTGGGGCAGTTGCTGGAGAGCGGGCTGGAGATCAGCAGCAGCGAGGGCTTCTACTACCACCGCGCCGGGAGGAAGTTATCGCAACGGGGGCGGCTCGCTGCCAAATCCAGGCGCAGCTGTGGCGTCAGGAGCCGGAGGAGGCCGGAACGGCGGGGAGGGCAGAGGGGAAGCCAGCAAGAGTGAGGCCTCTAAGGCAAGAGCTGCTCCAAGAGAAGCTCGTAGGTGCGCTGCTGGACTCACTGCGGGATTGTCCCTCCTCTCTGGCACGACGGCATGCTTCCCGAGAGCACGGGGGGCGCCCAGGCGGCAGCCGTGCGGAGAGCCCGGCAGGGCCGCCCGCACGGGTGACCAGCAGAAGCAGCCTGCCCAGGCAGGACCTCCGGGCGGGGCTCGCAGAGGAGCTCGCGCGGCACCGCACGGCCACCGTCTCGGCCAGGAGAGCGAGAGAGAGAGAGAGGCAGAGAGAGGCAGAGACGGAGACAGAGAGAGGGACAGAGAGAGAGAGAGAGACACAGACAACACAACTAGAGAGATAGGAAGGAGAAGCAGTGGGAGAGGGACGACGAACGAACAACACACACACACCCATACCCATAGGGGGGTCGTTGGGAGGAGGACCGGCTATGGGTATGGGCATGGGTGCGGGCTGTCCGACCCTGGGGAACGCTCCCCTTCGAGCGGGGGGCCCCATCCGACAACACGCACCCATAGCCCTCTCCGATCCCCCTATGGCTATGGGTGTGCGTTGTTGGCTCGTCAATGGGGCGGAGAGCCGACGCGACGGCCACGCGCGCGGCCGGGGCGCGAGGGGGAAGCCACGCACGGAGAGCCGGTGCGCGGCCTCCGCCGGAGGCTCCCGCGGCCGCTCCGCTGCGGGTGCCCGTGCGGGCGCGGCCCCGCGCTCCGCCACGGCGGAGAGCTGCGTGGGAGCTTCGGCCGCGCGCTGGGCAGGGACCGGCCGCCCCGGCATTCCTATATGAAGGGGCCCCACAACACACACAAAGAAATGCACACAAATAAAAAGATTCCCCATAGGTTCCCAGATTTTCTGGGTTTCTGTGTTCCCCCCCACTTCCCATCTTTTCCTATATTTTCTGAGGAATCGAGAATGAATTGTGTCTGTGTGTTTTTTCTCTCCTGACTATAGTCCTACCGCGAAATGTTCTAAGAGCCCACACACATGTTCCAAGGACAAAAGCGACGTGCTCAGAACGTGAGCCCGAGGTGTTCAAACAAGGCGGTCTCGACCAAAGATGTTCTCTAAGGGCATGTCGCGCAAACCACGAGAGACTCTGAGCGCATTCTTGGGTGGGCCTCTGGGCGAGCCGGGACGCTTCGCCACTGCTTGAGCGAGGGCGTCTTCTGGAGCCGCTGGGGGTGTCTGGGCACCTTGGCCCCCGCAGGCGCAAGGCAGTCCCCTCGCGGCCGTCCAATGGCGAGGAGCACCTGACCAGGCAGACCGTCGAGCACGGCCCTTGCCCGGGGAGCCCCGCGGGCAGGGAGGAGGAAGAGCAAGACTGGAATAGGAGGATGAGTTGGAGACGGGCAGGAGGGGGACGGAGAAGGGAGAGGGAGGAGGAAGAAGGAGCAACGATGAGGTGAAGAAGGTGGCATGGGGCATGGGGAAGGGCAGGGCGGAGAAGCGCGAGGAGGGGAGCAGGAGGAGGGACGAGCAGGGTGTAACGAGGAGGGGAGAGGAGGAGACGACGGGGAAGAATGGAAGGAGGAGGATCCAGACATCCGAAGTCTCGATTTTTGTCTAGACACGGGCCCCCCACCTCCCGACCACTTCCCAGGGGCTGGTTTCTCATCCTGAGTCGTTTCTCGTTGACGGGCCCAAGGCCCAGCGAGGGCCCCGAGAGAGGCCGAAACCTCCGCCTCGACTTTTTCTCGAGACGCCCCCGACGTCTGGGGGGCGGGGACGGCGGGGCGCACCGAAAGCAGGAGGAGGAGGAGGAAGAAGAGGAGGAGGGGTAGGAGAAAGGGGAAGAGGAGGAGGAGGAGGAAGAGGAGGAGGAAGAGGAAGAGGAGGAGGAGGAGGAAGGGTAGGAGGAAGGGGAAGAGGAGGAAGGGGAAGAGGAGGAGGAGGAGGAGGAGGAGGAGGAGGAGGAGGAGGAGGAGGAGGGGGAGGAGAAGAGGAGAAGAGGAG
>CAUYUJ010022214.1:0-40419 GCA_963575745.1 Prorocentrum cordatum
CCTCCCCCTCCACAATTACTCAATGTGAATACTACTCTCCCTCTTCCCCCGATGGCGGCCTGAAAGTAGCCGAGGCGCCGTAGCCTCCTTGTGATGCAGATCCACAGCAAATGCTGCTCTCGCCGAGGCGCCGGCCTCATTTTCGGGTCCCGCTCGTTCCGAATCGTGCTCCCGCTGCAGCGCTGGCCTCATTTCCGTGCTTCCGCTCGTTCCGAATCGTGCTCCCGCTGCAGCGCTGGCCTCATTTCCGCGCTTCCGCCCATTTCGACTCGTGCTCCCGCTGCAGCGCTGGCGTCATTTCCCGTGCCATGCCACAGCACACGCGCACACACGCACACACACACACCACCACCACCACCACCACCACCACCACACCACCACACCACCACACCACCACCACACCAGCACCACCCACACCACCCACCACAACCACGCGCACACGCACACGCACGCACGCGCACCACCACCCACTAGGCTCGGATAGAGAAAATCAGCGCCATGGTAAGGGATGGGAGGGAGGGGTAGGACGTCAGATATGACGCGAGCGCACCTAGCTTGCCCTCCTCCCCCTCCCCCTCCTCCTCCTCCTCCTCCTCCTCCTCCTCCTCCTCCTCCTCCTCCTCCTCCCCCTCCTCCTCCTCCGCCTCCTCCTCCTCCTCCTCCTTCCCCGAGCCCAACCCTGTCTATTTTTCAGCATCCCGACCTTTCCCCAATCAGTGCTTGCACTGAAGGGGTCCCAGCGGAAATTGAAAGATTTGGCGACACATGTTCGCCGATGTTGGTAGCAAGCTGGGTTCCTGGGTTCCCGGTTCCGGGTTCCCGTGCTCCCGGTTATTGGTTCTGGGCCGATTTCGGTGGGTTCTGGGTTCCTGGGCTCCCGGGTTCCCGGTGGATCTCCTCAGCGAACACAATCCACTGATTGGGGCTTTTCTCTGGTGTAATGAACTTTCAGAGGCCCGCGCGGGTTTCTTGGATCGGCGATGGACCCCCCCCTCCCTGGGGCGCGGAGGGCGCCAGGGGCGGCGGCGGAGGCGCCGCCAAGGGGGCCACCAGCGCCAACCCAAGACGTCCGCAACGGACCTCCGAAAGCATAGATCTAGACAGCTTGTTGCTCCTCGGATGCCGGTCGTGGCAGTCGAAGTCCAGGATGTCGCGCAGCGCGTCCCCGACGCTCTGCTCCGGGAAGCGCTGGAGGTGTCTCGACACGTTCACGAGCTCGCGCGTGCTGTAGGGGTAGGCGAGGAGGCCGTCGTCCACCTGCCGCCGGAGCTCCGTGAACGCGGAGCTGAGCCTTCGCAGCACGGGGGGATCCACGTCGGGCGCGTACCCCGTCAGGAGCTGGACCTGATGGGGCAGACAGGAGGCTGGTCGGTCGGTCGGACGCGGCACTTCAGCGCGCCGACCATCGGTTTAGGTCGGGCATGGCCTCCTACAGGCGGAACTTGTGCCCAGAAAAACTCCTAGAAGCATCCAGAAATAACCCATCGTAGTAAGAACAACTCGCCCCCAGACCATTATTGTGGGCAATGCTTGCCTACTCCTCCTGTAGAGGGACGTGCCCGACTTCAGACCATCTCAGCTGCCCCGATACGCAACACGCAACGCGTATCGTATGGATACGGAGCTCAACACGTAGGCTGAAACCGAAGGTCCGACGCGATACACTCGCCAAAACGTGGTCCAACACGTGGAACCAACACGCAACGAATTGGACCACGGACGTTTTGAGCACGGCACGTGTGGCGTATCAAAACGGGCGCATCGAGGCAGCCAAGCAGACCACAGGTTGGCCTGCAGCGTCCCCCGAGCTGGAGTGCGCGGCCCTGCCCGCCCGCCCGCCCTCCAAGCGAGGGGGGGGGGGCAGGGGCGGAGCAGGAGGAAGGGGCGGGGGAGGGAGGAGGAAGAGGAAGAGGGAGGAGGAGACGGAAGGGGCGAGGGCAGGACGAGGAGGGAGGAGGAGACGAACGGGAGGAGAGGGAAGGAGGAGGGGGCGGAGCAGGAGGAGGAGGAGGAGGAGGAGGAATGAGGAGGAGGAGGAGGAGGAGGAGGGGGGGGCGCCCTCCCACAGGGGGGTCGGGGGGAAGTCTAGGCGGGAAGAAAGCGGAAGAGGGAGATGGCACCGTCGAGGCTTGCTGCCGCGGTCGCTGCGTCTCGTTTCTCCTCGCTGGCATCTCCAGGAACCGCCGTTGAGGCAACACGCGAACCAGGAGGCAGGAGGAGGGAGGGAGCAGGAGCAGAAGGGAGAAGAGAGGGAAGGATGATGCTGCTGCTGCTGCTGATGCTGATGCTGATGCTGCTGCTGCTGATGATGATGATGATGATGATGCTGATGATGATGATGATGATGATGATGATCATGCTGATGCTGATGCTGATGCTGATGCTGATGCTGATGATGATGATGATGATGATGATGATAGTGATGTGGCTGATAATGGTGTTGATCCTGACTGTGCTGCTGATAACAATGCTGATGAATGGTAAATGATGAGTGGATACTGATGATGTTTATGATGATGATGGTGATGATGCCAATGCTGATGATGGTGATGCTGATGGGAATGATGATGAAGATGATGATGATGCTGCTGATGATGATGATGACGATGATGCTGATGCTGCTGCTGCTGTTGTTGTTGATGATGATGAGGAGGAGGAGGGGGAAAAGAGGAAGAGGAGGAGGAGGAGGAGGAGGAGGAGGAGGACGAGAGAGATGACTGTGCATCATCTGGGCTGAGCAACGCTGCAACATGTGGACCTGATACCTTCGAACATTTCGCACTGCAGTCTGGAGCCAGGGTCAGCGTGCCTCTTGAGAGGTGCGCCCCCAAACAACAAGGATTACCTGGCAGAGGCCATAGACAAACCGGAGGAGAGAGAGAGAGAGAGAGAGAGAGAAAGAGAAAGAGAGAGAGAGATGTGCATGAGTAAGAGAAGCAGGAGAAGCAGAACCCTTGAGCCTTGAAGTGGAGAGAGGAGGGATGAGGGGCAATGGGAGACTCGACGAAAAGGGTAAAGGGTAAGGAATCATCCGAGGAGACTACTGTGAGAAACTTTTGCTCAGCGTCTCACAGCGGCAGTCCCTGGTCACGCTATGCCCTGCAAGCTGTAGCATATCACTCTGCTTTGTGGGCCAGAAGGCTGGATGAAGATCGGAACGTAAATGCTTGGTGACTGGGACGTGCTTAGCGCGTCGCGCCGAAGCGCGGTGGGCTAAAACCGGCGGCGCGACACGCTAATCACATTCCTGACCGTACGCTCGATGAGGAGAGCGGCGGAGGAGGGCATGCTCGAGGAGGACGAGAAGAAATATGCCCATAATGCTGTGTTCCTCTCCCTCCTCGGAGGATGGAGAAGACCATGGAGGGGTAAGGCTTCTGCTTGCGCACGAGCGGCCCCCCCATGTGGTCCTGGCTGGCCTCTACAAGCCTCTCGAATAGTCCGGGGCTTAGCTGCCCCGATACGCAACGCGCAACACGTATCGTGTTGATACGGAGCTCAACACGTAGGCTGAAAACGTAGGTCCCACGCGATACACTCGCCCAAACGTGGTCCAACACGTGGAGTACGGCACGTGTTGCGTATCATTACGAGGCATCGCCGCCGACACAGCGACGAGACGGACGAGAGAGCCAGCGGGCCGTGAGGACACGCTCTCGACTGCGGGCACCCCCCTCTCTCCCCGCGTACCTGCCGCGGGGTGCGCTCGGGGGTCGCGCGTCGCCTCGCCCCGTGACTTCGCACGATTCGCCCCTCGTCGATGCTACCCAACGGGCGTATCGAGGCAGCTATGGTCCGGGGCGGTCCCAACACCCCAACCGGGGCGCGGAGCGCCCCAGGCGCGTCGCCGGAGGCGGCGCCAGGGTGTGGAGCTCGCCCCGGACTGCTCGGGGGGGGCCTGCCGAGGCCCGCCGGGCCCACGTACTCCCGGGGGCCTGCCTGCGCGCAGCCCGGATGCCATAGCAACGTGGAGGAGACAGATCTCGATAGCCTGGTGGTCTCCAAACCGGGTGGTGAGACACCCGGTGGTGACCCCGATTCCCCCCACAAATAATTCTGGGTCGCCGCCGGGTTTGGGGACACGCGGTCGCCACGAGGTTTTGCGTTTCCTGGGCCAGCCAGCGCTCGAAAAGCATTACTCAAATCGCCCAAAACTCACCACCGGGTGTTCTCACCACCACGTTTGGGGACCACCAAATAGCGCTCCTGCCCAGAACTCTGCCGGGGTGCGTTCTGAGAAAGGTTCCGAAGCGGATCGAGCCGTCGCGACACGGGCACCCCAAGGCGGCCCAACAAAGGCCACCACGAGGGCAGGGTAGCGGTAGCAATACCTGCTCCTCCTCTGGGAAGAAGGGCATGGGGGAGGACGAGGAAGAGGGATGAGGGGAATGATGAGGAGGACGATGCCGAAGAGGTTTGGGCTGGGCCTCGCTGTCCAAGTCGGGGTTCTCGATCACGTGCGGGGCGTACACGTCGCCCGTCTCCCGGAACAGGTCGTTGCCCTGGAACGGGAAGCCCGGGCGGTTCGCGAGCAGGAACCTGCCAGGGCCACCATCCTCCTATCGCTCCTCCTTCCTCCCCCTTGTCGTCTTCCTCGTCGTCGTCGTCCTCCTCCTCCTCCTCCTCCTCCTTCTCATCTTCCTTCCTCATGCACCTCCTCCTCCTCCTCACGCCCTCCTCTCACACCTTGCTGTCCCTCCTCCTCCTCCTCCTCCTCCTCCTCCTCCTCCTCCTCCTCCCCCTTCCTCCTCCTCCTCCCCCTCCTCCTCCTCCTCCTCCTCCTCCTCCTCCTCCTCCTCCTCCTCCTCCTCCAACTCCTCCGCCTCTTCCATCGACTCCTTGTCGGTCCTAGGATGGACCGAGGAAGCAAGGATGCATGGGTACCCTTGGGCAGGCTGCCTATTCTTACTACGCAGGTTGACTGTGCTCGCATTTGGCACGCACCAGTGAATCCGACGTCTGGGCCGAGAGGGTCCGACACACTTGCGTCCCGAGCCTTCTTGCTTGTGTTGTGGGGCAAGGAAAGGCTTGGCCTCAATGGATTGAGAATGGGGCACATGAGCACAACCCATCTGTGAGTTGCGAGCGCAATTACGCAGTGTTTGCGGGGCAACATTCGCATGCATGTAGACCTCTGCGTCAATCTGAAGCCGGCCCCAAACAACTACATCAGTTGAAACACTTGCCAATTCTTCTATGCGGCTATGGGCAATTCGTTGCGGCTGAGGAGGAGGCGGGTGATACTTGGGTCCAGCAATCATCACATACGGAGTTCGCCGCGCGAGTGACTCGCGCGCGTGCCTATACTCTCCAGCGTCTCTTTGATGCCGCCCCTTTCCCGCTTCAATCTGAACGCGAAGGAAAAGCTCGAGGCCCTTCCCACCATCCGGCATTTTGAGGACACCTGCAGCACTGCTTGCAAATCGGCTGCAGGCTGGGACAAACTCCCCGGTAAATTATGGGCCCAACTCGCTGGATGAATTGCATGGCCAAGATTGAACCGATCCGATGGAAGGGCGTTTTCAACCGCGACCTGCTCAAGAAAATCACGTTGGGCCCTGAAGTTCAAGGCTATAGCCGCTTTGTTAGTGTCTCCTCACACGCTGGCAACGCTGCTCGCAGTTGCGTTCGCGGTAAAGTCGCCCCGGCAATTGGTCAGTTCGTTGGCCCCTTTCAGTTTGCAGGGCTCCCTGGACGTGGGACCACGCCAGATGCAGGACCTGGCAGCAACCAGCAAGCTGCCATTCGGAGCCCTCTTCACCGACACTGCTTCTGCCTACTACAGGGCCTTGCGTGAGCTGATCATGGGCACCGAACTGGCGGACGAGAACACCGCTCGCAGCGTCCAGGCCGCGGGGCCCCCGCCCGAAAGCACTGCACCAGTCGGCCGTGCACTCGCAGCAGCAGGCACGGCTGCTCGAGCATGCGGACGTTCCAAAAGCAGTGCAGGCGCAGGAGTCGGAACGCGATGGGGGCACCATGGCTCACGCGTGGTTCAGCCCCCGCTGTAGCTTTTCCTCCGCGGTCCCTCTTCGCAGGCCAACCCCTGGCCGATCGGCTGCATGCTCTTGCATTGCTGCCGTGCTGGTCTAAGCTGGCGACGCCCATGAGGGTGTTCGGGGGCACCGTGGCCCTGCCCACCGACATGTCCCCGTCCCTTGACGCGCATCTGTTCGACCATGTGCAACAACGCACTACCATTAGCAACGTGGCCTCTGCGGATGGTAGTGCTCTGCTGGTACTGAGTCCTGCAACTTCGATTGTGGCGGGCTCGGGACGCTTCCTCGCTCTGGCGGCCGACGGCATGGCCAAGCGCGGGCAGCAGCTCAACTACAAGCCGGGCAAGACATTCGCCTCATTCCACGGCCCTGGTACCAAAAATGAAGGTCATGATCGTTGGGTTCGGGATGGAGGTGTCCGTCACATTGCGTCGCCCTCACTTAGCCCGCTGCGCTTCAATGTCGTGCATGCTTACTCGTACCTTGGTGGTTGGTGCGACGGCAAGATCCCAGGGGCCTGAGGAGTTGCATCAGCGTGCTTCCCCAGCGGCATCTGCAAAGGCGCTGCAGAGGAAAGCTTGCAGCAACCACGATGCGCACATACACGCCATATCCCACGTCACTGACAGCCTCGTGCTCCCTATTCGGTTGTTCAACGGTGGTGCGCGGGCTGGCCTCCCGACAGCTGTGGAAGCATCATGCGTGCACGCTGGCGCCACACAGCAACTGATACCGGCCTCCTTGCCCAGTGAACCGGCCGCGTCCCGCGCTGCTGCTGCGAGCCCAGCGGCGTCGACCTCTCGCGGTGCTTCCACACGAGGTGCGCCACCTCCTGCCGTCGCCCTCATTGGACGGGCCTTGTGTAATAAAAGATGCCACTCGTGAGCAGATCCAGGTGGACCAGACGACGTCTCCGGCGCATCCTCTACAGTCGGGGCGTTGGCCTAAAGAACCCTAAATAAGGAACGAGGCCCCTTTTTTCCATAAGTTAACCTTCGATTCCCGATGGGAAACCTCAGGAAAACCGAGGCAAGCTGCGAAACACTTGGGGACCACGGAGCCCCTCCCCAACGAAAAGGGTTCCTTCTTCAGGGCCCCGACTGTACTCGATGATCCTTCCTGGATGCAGCATGAATTGCGCGACCTGCCGGTCTTGCCAGATCTGCCCGAAGACCTCAAAGACTGGCAACATGGAAACGAATTGTCCGCGCCAGGTTGGTGTCAACGCAGCGCTCGCCATCGCTCGGACGTCCATTCCCTGTGTTTTTTCGGTTTCGTGCGTGGTTTTTTCGCCAACTGATCCAGGATGCTCCTCGATGGTCCTCGCCGAAGTAAAAATGCACACGTCCGAGCGATGCCGAGAGCGTTTGGGCCCAGGATCCAGAGGGCCGCGGCAGCGCAGGCAACCATATTACAGGACTTGTTTTGAGGCAGGGGTTCCCCCGCCGCAGTACCCCCCCAGCATCGCCCGCAAGCTTGATTTGCCTGATCCACCGACAGCAGGTCCGAGCGGCCCTGAGCATGTATGCCCTTGGTGTCGAACCACCTGGCCGAACGCACAAGGGCCATATACGCAAGTCGCCCGTGCGCACCGACACCACTCTAGGTTTGCCCGTCGCTGGGTGTCGGGATGGACGCCTGGTGAAACATGTTTCCGAAAACATATGTCACAATCGTGCTCTTCATATCGATCATCTTGCTTTCGACGCTCGAGTTTGCCAGGCGGCATGCATTCATATCGGACCTGCCGCGTGTGTTCCAGACGTAGGCGACGGTGCGATCTCCGTGTGTGCCATGGTCAGACGGCGTGCGGCTGTACCTACTTTTCGAAGCCTTGGCGTGCTATCCAATTTGGCGCACAACCTATTTTAGCCCTTTGCTCAGGACCAGAGCCGATCTACTGGACATCGACCCGGCACTTGCAGACGAGGCGAAGACCGTGATTGCTGAAGCACGGGTTCCCGCAGCTCCTTGGCCTTCCGATCCTGCGTCTGGAGCGTGCCTCATCCGATACCCGCTTGACATATTCCGCACGGCAGACTACACAAGTGGCATATCTGCACGCTTTCCGAGCAGCATCAAGCACGCGGAAATCTTCGTTGCACACATGTCTTGCGGGCGCCAACGGGACGGGGACGATCAAGCGTACTTGGAGTGGACATGTCACACCCGAATGTATGTTGGCGTTGTTGTCCTCAGTGTGGTACTACGCTGGGCACAGAGAAGTGCGACCTGAGCCGGCCAGCCTCTCCGGCAAGATGGTCCTGCAATGTACTTGCCCAGCGCATTCTGCGCACTGGGAGGTGAGCCGCATGGAGAGACGTGGTCACCAACGTGTTGGACGGAGGGCCTTGGCCCTACCCCCGTTCGCACTCATGATGCCTTCTGGGGTGGGCGCCCGGCCACCGCGGAGCAGGGGAGGCAACTGGCAATCGGCAGCGCTTTCTGGGCATTGTTGGTTGGTTTTGAAAAAAAATGAAAAAAAATCCTAAAGAATTAAAACGTGATTTAATAGATTCACTAATTTTGGAATTTGTGGGAGGTAATTTATTTGTATCATTAGAGCACCCCTGGCCCTGCGAGGGGGAAGCGCATGCGCCGAGCTCCTTGTCGTGGGCCACGCCCTGAGCACTCTTGCTGGCGCCCATCGCACGGGACTGCGGACCTCGACCAGCGCGAGTTCGGTCAGAGTGCGCGTGCTCCCACCAGGCTCCTCCAATTGCGCATGGAGCGGTCCTTCGATTGCCTCACCAACACCCCGGGCCGGAGCAAATGCTCGCACGGCAGGAACGCGCATCTGACGTTACAGGGGTGTGACGGTGCCGCCAAGGAATGGAAGATTGCCAGCAGGAAAATGTGAGACAGCGTGAACCCCAAACAGTGTGTGTGTGTTCAAACAAAAGGTGTTGCGCAGTCGATGTGGCACAATTTATGGTATGCCACTTATGCGCTAGGAGCTCGAACATTCGTCCAGGTGGTGTTATCCATCGGCATATTCGTGCTAGGAGCTAACGTGCTCAACTATGTGGTGTTCGCAACCGATTGGATTGCAATCGATTGGACTGCAACTGATTGGATTGCAACCGATTCGATTGCCAGTGATCGGAGTGCAATCAGAACAACGCCCTGAGCTATGGAATACCAAATATGTTCCAAGACTAGGAGCTAACGTACCCATCTATGTGGTGTTAGCAATCAATTGGATTGCAATCGGTTGCATTGCAACCGATCGAATGGTCAACGATTGGATTGCAGCGCGAAACCAGACACAGACGAATTTCGGCGACGAGGCGGCGACGTGCAACGGCGAGTACATAGCCGACAGACCAAGCTACAGGCCCAGGCGGCGGGCGGTGACGAGGCGGCGACGGGGCGGCGACGGCGAGCACATAGCCGCGAGACCAAATTTCAGGTCCAGTTCCTCAGAGGACAAATAAGAAACCCCAAGTGCGAGCACTGTTTGGGGGACTTAGCCAGCCTTGTTGCGCGCTGGCCTTGCTCGGCCTGTGGGATTCTGAAATGGAAGTGCTTCCCGACGATCTGCGTTGCCCGGACACCACGCGTCATGAGTCATCATCCTTCTATGCCAGTAGGGACCAGCATGATGATGATACTGATAATGATGACGACGATGGCGGTGATGATGATGCTGCTGATGATGATGATGATGGCGATGATGAATATTATAATGATGATGATGATGCTGATGCGGATGATGATGATGATGATGATGATGATGCTGATGCTGTTGATGATGATGATCCTGCTGATGATGATGTTGATGATGATGATGATGTTGATGACGATGACGATGATGATGATGATGATGATTATCATGATGATGATGATGATGATGATGATGATGATGATGATGATGATGATGATGATGACGATGCTAATTGTGATGATGAAGATGCTGATGGTGATGATGAGTATGATGATAATGTTGATACGATGATGATGGTGGTGGTGGCCATGATACTGATGACGCTGATGATGATGCTGCCCGGGATTGGGCCTCCGACTGTGCGGTCGTGGGGTGGCGTGTTCCTCGGTGCCGTTTTGATCCCGAGGTGAACTGGCTTCCTGCCCCGGGCCCATCGCTGGCCCCCTCGCCCGGGGCCCCTTCCTGCAGCCCCCAGCCGAGCAGGCCGTGCAGAGGCACTGGAGCTGGCTGGCGCCCTGCCTGAGGAGCCCCCGCTGGGCACGCCACCTCCTGCTCTGGCACGATGGGCCTGTTTTCCACCACCGCCACCACAAGTTGGAGGGGGAGGGGGTCCTCCTCCTCCTCCTCCTCCTCCTCCTCCTCCTCCTCCTCTCTCCTCCTCCTCCTCCTCTTCCTCCTCCTCCTCCCCTCCTCCTCTCCTCCTCCTCCCCCCTCCTCCTCCTCCTCCTTCCTCCTCCTCCTCCTCCTCCTCCTCCTCCTCTCCCTCCTCCTCCCCCTCCTCCTCTTCTCCTCCTCCTCCTCCTCTCCTCCTCCTCCTCCTCATCCTCCTCCTCCTCCTCCTCCTCCTCCTCCTCCTCCCCCTCTTCTTCCTCCTCCTCCTCCTCGTCCTCCTCCTCCCTTTTCCGCCGCCCAACTTGTGGTGGTGGTGGTGGTGGTGGTGGTGGTGGTGGTGGTGGTGGTGGTGGTGGTGATGGAAAACAAGCCCATCGTTACGCCACATCTGCTGGCGCGCATCGCTGCCAGCGGGGAGGCGGCCCGAGCGAGGCACGCTTCGCGCCTCCGGGCTCCACGGGCCGATCGGCACCGTGCCGTGGCGCCCCGGGGTCGTCGCGCGGGCGTCCCTCCCCACAGCGCTGTGGTGCCGCTCGTGGGCGAGCCGGTCACTTTCTTTTTTTACCTGCACGAAGGAGCCCAGTGGCACGGCGGACGACGGACGAAGGAGGGGCGACGACGACAACGACCAGAGAGCGCGCGAGGGGGGAGGGGCGAGAGGGGAAAGGGGGAGGAGGGCCAAGGGGGGTCGCCCGCGCGCGCAACGCCAGCCCCGGCTCGTTTCGCAACGAGGCGGTTGCACTCGAGGCGCGGTTCCTTCCTCGCACTGTGCTGCGCGACGCGCCGGCTCTGTGGCACATCAGGGCCGCGGCTGGCGCAGAGGATGGTCCTCTTGGCTGTGCCGACCGATCTGCGAGTAGCGGCCTCCAGGACATTCTGAAAGCACTCCATGACGATACTCAGTTACATCGCTCTGCTGCGTGGACTCGCTCTGCGGAGCATCGCATGCGTTTGTGGCACACCGAGCCTGCGAGACGCACGCGGCTGGACGTTTCGGATGTGCCGACCTATCCGCGGGTGGCGGCCTCCGGGACTCTAGCGAGCCCGACGGCGCCGACCCTGGATCCGTCCACATTGTGGTGTGCAGCTGTAGTTGATTTTTGATGGGGCTGTCATTGGCACTTTCTCCTTCACAGTGGTGCCGCGTTTGCTCTCCAGACCTGAGCTTCGAGGGCGCATTCCTGACAACGCTGCACTGTTCGCGTGTATGCGGCGAGTTGTTTGCATCGTGTTGTTTTCTCATTATCTTGGCTGTCGCAGTTCCACTCGACTTGTCGGTTGCGTGCTTTGGGCCGCCTAGTGTCTCAGTGGTGGGTACCCCCCTTCGCTTCGGGGGCAAGAGCGGGCGGTAAGACTCAACCAAGGATCCGCACACAGACTGCTGCAATGCCGCATCCCACCAACCCTCCTCGTCCTCCTCCTCCTCCTCCTCCTCCCCCCCTCCTCCTACTCTCCTCCTCCTCCTCTCCTCCTCCTCCCTCCTCCTCCTCCTCCTCCTCCTCCTCCTCTCCTCTCCTCCTCTCCTCCTCCTCCCCCTCCCCCTCTCCTCCTCCCCTCCTCTCCTCGCCTCCTCCCCCTCCTCGTCTCCTCCTCCTCCTCCTCCCCTCCTCATCCTCCTCCTCCTCCTCCCTCCCTCCGTCCCTCCCTCCCTCCCTCCGCTACCGAACCCTCTCCGGGTCGTGGCCTCTGGCTCAAAGGACGCTGCGTCCGACGCTTCTGCCGCCAGCTCACTGGGAGCGCACCTATCCAATCCAATCCAATCCTTCCTCCCTTCTCCCACTGATCCTCATCCCTCCCTCCTCCCTCCTGCCTCCTTCCTCCCTCCTTCCTCCTCCTCCCTCCTCCCCGAGCACGACTCGCCCCCCCCCCCCCCCCTGGAGAGCATGCGGAAGCCCGGATGAATCGCAATCACCCGGTCGCCTTCCTCGCCGGCAGCGCCCGGGTCTCGGAGGATCCTGCGCCCGTCCGAGAGTGTCATCTCCCCGTCCTCAACGAGGCCCTTTTTGGGGATGGCGGGAAAAGGGTGAATGAAAGGAAGGAGTATGAAGAGGAGGAGGAGGAGGAGGAGGAGGAGGAGGAGGAGGAGAAGGAGGAGGAGGAGGAGGAGGAGGAAGGAGAGGTGTTTTTTTTTTTTCTCTTCCGAGGATGGCAGGCCAGGAGGAGCGGGGGAGGAGAAAGAGAGAAGGCAGGGACGAGGAGGAGGAGGGGAGGGCCGGAGGAGGATTGGGGGCCAGGAGGAGGGAGGAGGAGGAGGAGGAGGAGGAGGCGAGGAGGAGGAGAAGGAGGAGGAGGAGAAGGGATGATGGATGTGTCAGGAGGGAGGGAGGAGGGAGGAGGAGGAGAGGGAGGACGCGGGGGTGGGGAAAAGGCGGGAGTGCGGGAGGAGGAGGAGGATTGTGGATGGGATCTGGGGGGGAGGAAGGAGGGAGGAGGAGGAGGATGAGGAGGAGGAGAGGAGGAGGAAGGCAGGAGGAGGAGGCGCAAGGAGGAGGAGGAGGAGGAGGAGCAGGAGCAGAGGAGGAAAAAAGAGAAGGAGGACGAGAGGAGCGAAGGAGGGGAAGGAGGGAGAGGAGGAGGAGGAGGAGGAGAAGGAGGAGGAGGAGGAGGAGGGATGTGGAGGAGGAGGAGGAGGAGGAAGAGGAGGAGGAGGAGGAGGAGGCGCAGGGACGAGGAGGAGGAGGGAGGAGGAGGAGGAGGAGGAGGAGGGGGAGGAGGAGGAGGAGGAGGAGGAGGAGGAGGAGGAGGAGGAGGCGGAGGCACGAGGAGGAGGAGGAGGAGGGAGGAGGAAGATGGTAGGAGGGATGTGAGAAGGAGGAGAAGGGAGGGAGAGGAGGCGGAGGGAGGAGGAGGGAGGCATGTGGAGGAGGATGAGGAGGAGGAGGAGAGGAGGAGGAGGAGGAGGAGGAGGAGGAGAGAGGAGGAGGTGCGGGAGGAGGAGGGGAGGAGGAGGAGGAGGATGCGAGGAAGGAGGGAGGAGGAGGAGGGGGAGGAGGGGAGGCAGGCAGCGGTGGTCCAGGGTGAGGGGGCAGGTAGGAGGGAGAGGGAGGGGTGCAGGCGGTGGGGGTGGTGTGCCGGAAGAGTATGAATGACACGCCGAAGTGGGAAACCCATCAGCGCGTCACCGTTCAAGAACCATCAGGCTTTTGGTCCAGGGACTGGCGCGAGCGAGCCACCAGTGCCAAGCGTCCACAGGGCCTATCTCAGGGTAGGCGGGCGAGGCCGTGTCTTCTGTGTGCTATTGTATGTCTGTGTGTGTTGTGTGTTGTATGTTGTGTGTTGTGTGTTGTGTGGTGTGTGGTGTGTGTTGTGTGTTGTGTGGTGTGTGGTGTGTGGTGCGTGCGTGTGTGTGTGTTGTGTGCTGTGCGTTGTGTGGTGCGTATTGTGTGTTGTGTGCTGTGTGTTGTGTGTTGCGTGGTGTGTGTTGTGTGTTGTGTGTTGGGTGTTGCGTGTTGCGTGTTGCGTGTTGCGTGTTGTGTGTTGTGTGTTGTGTGTTGTGTGTTGTGTGTTGTGTGTTGTGTGTTGTGTGTTGTGTGTTGTGTGTAGTGTGTTGTGTGTTGTGTGTTGTGTGTTGTGTGTTGTGTGTTGTGTGTTGTGTGTTGTGTTGTGAATTGTGTGTTGTGTGTTGTGTGTTGTGTGCTGTGTGTTGTGTGTTGTGTGTTGTGTGTTGTGTGGTGTGTGTTGTGTGGTGTGTTGTGTGGTGTGTGTTGTGTGGTGTGTGTTGTGTGTGTTGTGTGTGTGTGTTGTGTGTGTTGTGTGTGTGTGTGTGGGAACACATGTTATGTGCTGCGGCATCTGGATCAATGACAAGGATGCAGTTAGACTGCTGAGATAACGAACAACAGATGAGGATGGAAGCCCCTTCTTGGCTTCTTGGCCCTCACATCGCCTGCGCGCGCGATGAGGGGAATGACCCAAGGAACAGCGAGCCGCTTCCGAACCCAAAGCTGTCCTTATGTTCAGCGTCTTGACAGTGTGGAGGACGGGACGGAACGGGCCCTACTGCGTAGGACGCCGCAGCCCGTCACAAGAGCACGTCGTCGACCCCTCTGCGTGAAAGGAGGAAGGAGGAAGGAGAAGGAGGCAGCTGTGCTGCCGTACCAGCCTGCCCAAATTCCAGATGTGCCCCGAACCAGCCTCATATCAGACATGTACTTAATCCCCATCCGCGCGCGCATGGCTCACAGAGGAGACGAAGCACGAGGGGAAGATGAGGAGGTGAGCATGTGGGTCCTTCCTTTGACAAGGGTGCTAAGGGAGAGAGCAGGGGGGGCGAAGAAGACTCGTGTCGGATACGGACTCTGCGCCGGGGGGGGCGACGGCGTGGGGCCAAACGTGTCATCATGACGATGGCGGCAACGATGATGAAATTGGGCCCCACGTGTAAGAACACGAATGCGACAATGACGACAACGCTCGCGGCAGGAGGACGAGACCGATCCGCGGTAAACCTCGACTAGACACATGCGCCATGCCAACCGGGCCAGGTGGGCCCAACTCACAGTACAGCCGAGGGCGGTCGCGCACTGCGCCCTCCCCTCCCCTCCCCCACATGGCCCTCTTCATGGTGCCTCTTCTCGCCCTCCTCTTTCCGCTGCCGGCGCTCCTCCGCCTCCTCCTGCTCCTCGTGATCATTCTCTCCTTGGGCCCCCCGACCCCACGATTTCCCCCTCCATGCCCCCCACCTCGCCCGCCTCCTGGCCTGGCATCCGCACCCCGGGAGAGCTCTGTTCTTGGGACCCCCGACCCCACGATTTCTCGCCCAAAAACGACCAACGCCCCCCTCCATGCCCCCAACCTCGCCCCCCTCCTGGCCTGGCATCCGCACGCCAGGAGGCGCCTCTCCTGCTCTTCCTTCCGCCTCGCCGCCATCCCTTCTCCCTCCCTCGATGACTCCGCCCGCCCGCCCTGGAGGACACTCTGGAGCGGAGAACAGGGCCACGCCACGGCACCGTGCCTGCACAGGGGCGCCCCCCCCCTCGGGGAAGCCTCTCCGGGGCGCCCCTGGAAGTCGTCCGGGAAGCCGCTCGGGGATTCGAGGGCCATATCATTCGGTGACAACTCATGGGAGCCTCCCACATTGGCTCTTGCGAATCGGCGCCAACCGGCGATCAGCGTCGCTGATGGTCGCTCACCGGCGCTAGATCGAAGCTAGGCCTGCGCCCTCTCATCGACCACGAGACGCGAGCGCACGCTACTGCACTTTGATGAGGATGGCCTGCGAGGACATGGGGGATCTTGGAGGGGGCCTTGGAGTCGTGAGCGGGTCATGGACAAGCCGTCCTGTGGGATCCTGGGTCAACTGCGGGTGGATCCTGGGGCCAGCCGTGGGGCGGTCTTGGGGCGATCTTCGTGCCAGCGTTGGGCCAACCTGTGGACTGGGGCTGTGCTGGGAAGTCCTGGGCGGCCTGGGCCTCTCGGCGCCCTCTCGGAGCCATGCTGGGCGCCTGCGAACCTGCGAACGGAGCCCCGACGAGCCGCGCGTGAGATCCCGCCCAGCGAACAAGGTGGACGGGCCAATTTTTTCACCCAGGCGACCAAGATGCCATTCGCAAGCCACCTGACGAGGCTCGAATGCTGGTGCTCCATCGGGGAGACGTAAGACTCGGGTTCGGGGGACTCGGGTTGGCCTGACGGGGCCATCATGAAACTAACGAGGCCCGGTCTGAAATCCGACGCGAGCTCCCGCTGCAGACATCCTGAGAGAGGATTGGACCGTCTGAATGCAGGACAAGCTCGCCAAAAAAGCGTCGGCGAACCCGAGTGCCAGCGTACCTGGGGGGCAACGATAGGGGGGGGACCTCCCTCCTCCTCCTCCTCCTCCTCCTCCTCCTCCTCCTCCTCCTCATCCTCCCTCCTCCTCCTCCTCCTCCCTTCCTCTCCTCCTCCTCCTCCTCCTCTCCTCCTCCTCCTCCTCCTCCCTCCTCCTTCCTCCCTCCTCCTCCTCCTCCTCCTCATCCTCCTCCTCCTCCTCCTCCTCCCCCTCCTCCTCCTCCTCCTCCCCCTCCTCCTGACTCGAGGGGGGTGTGGGCCTGGGCCTGCCTGGCAGGGGGGAGGCATCGGCCCGGACTCGGCGGCGCGTCGCCGATGATAGATCGGAGGTGGGCCCCCCCGGCAGCGAAGCCGCACCCTCCGGGGCAGGCTGGGGCTATCGGGGCCCTCTCGGCGACCCGTGGGCGATTGAGCGTCGACGCACCCCCCCCCCTATGCCTACGGCAGGTCCGTGCCGTGTCGACCTGGGCGTTGGTCCCTGACGCCGCGAGGATCGTTCAACCTTGAACGATCGGCCATTTCCGGAACGTCCGATCGTTCAACATCGACCGATTCTGGGCCTCCGCCGGCATTCAATGTTGAACGCCGGCGTCGGGGTCGCCGCTGGTCGACACGACGCAAACCTACCGTACTCCAGATCTCGTGATAAAGGGAGGGGGGTCTCATTTCGGGGGGGGGTCTCTTCCAGGCCATCCTGGAGGGCCTGGGGGGGGTCTGGGGGCGACGTTTTGGGAGGGTTCTCTCACACGGGGGGGGTCTGAAATGGCTTGTCTTGGAGGGTCCAGACCCCCTCCCATTTATTACGAAATCTGGAGTGTGCCCCCCCCCCCCCCCCCGTATCGTTGCCCCTGAGAGCTCGAGCCTTGCGCCTCCCAGACATACAGCGGGCTCCCGCTGGCCAGCGCGCCCCGCCCAACGAGGGGTGTACCTACGTGTATGATGAAGGGGCTCTGGGACACACAAATCAATACACACAAAGAAAAAGATTCCCCATATTTTCCCATATGTTCTGGGTGTTGTCTTCCCGCCTAGTTCCCATATTTTCCCACATCTTCCTGGGGGGTCGACGATTAATTGTGTCTGTGTGTGTGTGTGTGTGTGTGTGTGTGTGCGTGCGTGCGTGCGTGCGTGTGTGTGTGTGTGTGTGTGTGTGTGTTTCTTTACCCCCTGGTATTAGGCAGCACAGGACGCACAAGCACGCAGCCCGCGAGGCCGCGCGCGGCCGGGGCGCGCTCGCGCCCGCGGCCGGCGCCGCGCTGCGAGCTGTACACAAAGGTGCCCGCTGCCTGCGCAGCCTCCGCGTTGGGAGAGGCCCAGAGAGGCAACGTCGTGAGACAAGCAAGGCGGAGGTTTCTCGCAAGTTTCGGCCTCTCTGGGGGCCCTCGCCGGGCCACGGGGCCGTCGAACAGAGACTCAGGAGGAAGACACCGGTCCTGGGGGGCGGGTCGAGACTTCTGGGGGCCCCGTACTGCAACAAAAATCACGACGTCGGATCTCTGGGAAGAAAGGCGCCTGCAAATTGGATTCGGGGCCGACGATGGGTGCGAATACAGTCGGGGCGTTGACCTAAGGAACCCTAAATAAGGAACGAGGCCCCTTTTTCTCCGTAAGTTAAACTTCGATTTCCGATGGAAAGCCTCAGGAAAACCCGAGGCAAGCTGCGAAACACTTAAGGAACGCGGAGCCCCTCCCCAACGAAAAGGGTTCCTTCTTCAGGGCCCCGAGTGTAGTTCACATGGGGAGGGCAATATATTTGTATCCGGGGGCTCGGACGGTCCATGACTTCAGCGAGGCTCCTGGGCGGATACGTGCAGTGGTAAGTCGGGCATGCCCCCCCTGCAGGCAAATCCTGGACGAAACGAATCAAACACATCCAGCAAAAGGTTAACACAGGTTCAAACCATGATCGAAAAAAACATCCCCTGACTGTTTAGGGATTGCTGTTGAATGCTCCTCCTGTAGAGGAACACGCCCGACTTAAAGTGTAGTGTCCGCCCCTGGGCTATGCGCCCTCAGCGGCGTCGCCGACGGATGGGCGGATGGGGCGGCCTGTGCGGGCCCTGCGGCGGGCGTGGCTGTACAAAGAGGCCGCTGCCTGGCGCACAGCAGCGCCCCCCCCTGCCCCTTCTTCCCTCCCCCCCTCCCCCCATCCCCCCTTCGAGGCTCCCCTCCCCTCCCCCCCTCCCCACTTCGAGGCTACCCTCCCCTGCCCACTCCCCTCCCCTCCCCTCTCCCCCTTCGAGGCTCCCCCCCCCTCCCCCTTGGGGGCTCCCTTCCCCCCCCCTCCCCCCTCCAGGCTCCCCTCCCCCACCAACCTCCCCGTGCGTGAGTGCGGCCAAGACGGTCGGGGCACTGGGCGAGGAATCCTTGGATGAGGAAGCCAGGGTCTGGAAGCCGGTGGAACTTCATCTGAGGCTTGGCTGTGGAGATCGCCTTAAATCGGACCTGTCCCCCTACATCGACAAGAAATCAAAAATACCCTCAAAATAATGGAAAAACATAAAAACAAATAGTTTGGGTATTATGTTTCGTGTATTTTTGGACCTTCTTGGGGTGTTTTTGGGGTATTTTTAATATTTCGTCGAAAATCCCCCTATGTGGGGGACACGCCCGACATAAAGATCGCCGCCGCCATGATCAGATGAGGAACTCCCCGGCGTCGGAAGCCTCCAGTGCACATTCCTTTGGGCGGCTGGCCCGGCGGGAGAGGGGGAAGTACGAGGGAGCGGGCCTCGTCAGCCCACTCCGGAGCGAGGGAGCGGGCCCCTGGCCGCCTGAAAAGCTTTCTAAGCCCACCCCGGAGCCACATGACACTTTTCAGAAGGCTCGAGGGCTCCTGAGAGGGCCCGCCGCCTTCTGAGAGAGTCTCCTTCGTCTCACTTCCCCCCTCCGCTGGCCGCCGATCCTTTCTTGGCGGCGCGCACGAGGGTGTAGGGAAAAGGGGGGATGGCTTCTTAGAAGGAGGCTGCTTCTAAGAAGGCGCCGGCCTTACATCTATAGAGAAGGCCCGCGCCTTCTAAGAAGCAGGGATGCTTCTAAGAAGCCCTCCCCCCTCCCCCCACCCTCCTCTGCGCGTGGCTGACTTTCCCAACGACCCCCACCGCAGCGCTGCTGCTCTCCTGTGTGAACGCTTGTCGGCCGGGGCTGGCGTCTCAAGTACTGTCAGGCTGGCGCCTGGCGCCGCGGTGCGGCACGGTGGCATTCGGCCCGGAACGAGAATGAGGGGGCCCACACACACACACACACACACACACACACACACACACACACACACACACACACACACACACACACACACACACACACACACACACACACACACACACACACACACACACACACACACACACACACACACACACACACACACACACACACACACACACACACACACACACACACACACACACACATAAGCACACACAAATAAAAAGATGCCCCCTATTTTCCCATATGTTCTGGGCTTCTGTCTTCCCCCCCCCCTTCCCCTATTTTCCCATAGTTTCCTGGGAGGGGACGATTCATTGTGTCTCTGTGTTTTTTGTCCCTCCCGAGAGACGCAGAGCCCCCGCGGCGCACACGGCGCCCGCGGGGGGAGGTATTAGGGTGCACCTGCGCACCTGTCTGGGGCCCCCTGCGAGGGGCGCACGGCGGGCCGGCAAGGATGGCCGCCGCCGCCGCCCGAGCTCCTCGGAGGGCGCAAGCAGGCTCGGGCGGATCCCCATCCCTGGGCTCGGCAAGCCCACAACGATGACAATCTCGGGGAGGTGCCCTCAGAAGCTGCGGGAGCCCTCATGATTGTGGATGCCACGACAACGGGCACCCTAACAGTCCTATCCTTGAATGTAACATGTGTTAAACCTGTCGGGAACATGTTCTGAGCATGCTTTAGACATCTGGAAGTTATTTGGCAGCATGCTTCCTCTCCATGGATCGTCCTCCACAACCTTGAGGTCGGCACCGAGGTAAGGTGATGCCAGACACAGGGACACGGATACGCTTCCAACTCGCGAGGGCAGGCGAGGCCGCCGAGGCGCGCTTGCTCGCGGGCGCGCTGCGCAGCGCCGGCGGCACGGACTCACGGCGCAGTCGTGAGTCGGGCCTGTCCCTCTGCAGGAGGACGATTCAAAACAAACAAAAAATCAGGGGACGATGTTTTGACCATTTTTGAAGATTTCAGGTTTTTTGCTTTTGTGTCGTGACTATGTTTAACTGTTCGTCTCAAATCCGCCTGTAGGGGGACATGCCCGACCTGAGCGCAGTCCTTCCTTCCGCTCAGCGGAGCCCGGCCGGCCGGCCTGCTCGGAAGACGCTGGGTGGGGCGGCCAGGTCGAGCAGCGCGGCAGAGACCGCCGCGAGGTCGGCGCTGCAGCTGTCGTCGACCTCCTTGAGGGCACGGAGCCCGCGCAGGATGTGGGCGAGCTGCTCCCTGTTCCTGTACAGCAGCGCCTGGACATTGCGCTTCTTGTAGGGGTTTGCGACGAAGATCTTGAAGACGTGGAACGCCCCCAGCCGGACCGAAGCGACGGGGTGCTGCAGGAGCGACATCTGCAGCTTCAGGCACAGCGCGCTGGAAGTGTACGTCGTCCTCACCGCACAGAACTGGGGGCTGAGGAGCACGTGGGCCAAGAGGTCCTGGGCCTGCCGCTGAACGAGCAGGACCTCGTCGGTGACGAGCTTGTGGTACTCCGAGAAGAAGCGGCGGAAATTCTCGTGCTCCTCCAGGTGCTCCGGAGCGGCGTCCCCGCTCTCCTGGAAGCAGAGGCGACGGCACAAGCATCAGCTGTCGGAGGCCCGCTCGGATCTTTTCGGTCGGCACCGGGCCCCTGCACCTGGCGCGCGGAGCGCGCCAGGGGAGGCGGCGCCGGAGGCGCCGCTGGGGGGCCCAGCGCCGATCCCAGATGTCCGCGAGGGCCTCTGACAGTTTACGGTCTGGAGCTCTTGCGTGGCGTGGCGCCGCGGCGGCCCCGGCGACGAGCTATGCCCTTGGGGCGGATGACGTGTCGCTCCGCTCCGCGGGGCGGAGAGCTCGGGAATGCTCGGGGCGTAGGCGCTTGGGGGGTCTGGTAGGCGGACAGCGTGTCGCGCCGAGTCGTGGTGGGCCAGAGCCGGCGGCGCGATGACGCGGAGCCAAAGCTCCCGAGCATACGCCACGCCGGAGGCGGCTGGGGGGTCTGAGCTGGCGTGGGCCCCATCATCGGTCAGGAGGGGACGAGTAAGCCACATCCGCTCAGTATCGGTCCCGGGAGCCCCCCCCCCGGGGTCAACCTGGTGTGATTTCTCATCGCCGGTCAAGATGTCATCAGCTGGGGACCCAGAAGCGGCCCCCGCAGACCGAAAAAGGCATCATTTTGGCGAAAGACCCACCCATGTGCAGTTGTGAGTGCCGTGTTGTGGCTACCGCTTTCGGTGGAGCTACCTATGGGGCCACGAAGTGTGTGAGGGGTGTGCCCACATCGGAGTGGACCCACATATGGACCATGCCACTGAGGTCTCTGGTGGAGCTCCTTATGGGGCCACGACACGTGTGAAGGGTGTGCCGAACTGGGCGGGGAACTGCATATGGACGCTGCCGCTGGGACGTTCGGCGGAGCTCCTTATGGAGCCGCGAAGCGTGTGAGGGGTGTGCCGATATGAAAGGGGGAACCGCATGCAAACTTTGCCACAAGGACCTTCAGTGAGGCTCCCTGCGGGGCCACGACACGTGCGGGGGGTGTGCCGAAATGAGCGGGGAGCCGCATGTGGACTTTGCCACTGGGACCTTTGGTGGGGGCCCCTATGGGGCCACGAAGCGTGCGAGGGGTGTGCCGAAATGGGCGGCGAACCGCATGTGGACTTTGCCGCTGGGGCCTTTGGTGGAGCGCCATTATGGGACCGCGAAGCGTTTCAGGGGTGTGCCAAAAGGGGCGGGGAACCGCATGCGAGCTTTGTCACTGGGGCGGGCGGTGGAGCGCCCTATGGGGCCGCAAGGCGGTGAGGGGTGTGCCGAACTGGGCGGGGAACCACATGTGGACTGTGCCACTGGAGCCTTCGGTGGAGCTCCCTATGGGGCCGCGAAGCGTGTGAGCGGTGTGCCGAAAGGGGCAGGGAACCGCATGTGGACTTCGCCACCGGGGCCTCCGGGTGGGGCCCCTTATGGAGCCACGAAGCGTCTGAGGGGCATGCACACACGGGCGGGTAATCGCATGTGGACTTTGTCACGGAGGCCGTCGGTGGAGATCCCTGTGGGGGCCGCGAAGCGTGTGAGGGGTGTGCCGACATGGGCGGGGAGCCGCATGCAATCTTTGCCGCTGGGACCTTCGGTGGAGCTCCCTATGGGGCCACGAAACGTGCGACGAGTGTGCCGAAGTATGCGGGGACTGCATGCGACATTTTCCGCTGGGGCCTTCGGTGCAGCTCCCTGTGGAGCCACGATTCGTGTGGGGGGTGTACCAAACAGATTATTGGCATGCGGAAGGGGAGGGAAGGAGGGCGAGGGGGAGGAGGGGGGGGGAGGACGAGGGAAGAGGGCGAGGAGGAGGGGAGAGGGAGGGAGGAGGGCGAGGAGGAGGCGGAGGAGGGCGAGGGCGAGGAGGAGGCGGAGGAGGGCGAGGGCGAGGAGGGCGATGGCAGGGATGGGAGGGGGGAGGAGGGAGGGAGGGCGAGCAGGAGGAGAGGAGGGCGCGGGGGCGCCAGCACCACAGGATGCTTGGGGGAAACAGCCTTCCCGAACCCAGCGCCTCGAGCCTCCCCGCCGCTCCCGCTGGCCAGAACCAGTGCTGGGCCACCTCGGACCCGTAGACGGCTCCAATGCAGGGGCCTCGGGGCACACACATAAATACATACAAATAACAGGATTCCCCATATCTTCTTGGTTTTTGTTTTCCCCCCCTCACTTCCCATATTTCCTATATTTTCGGGGGAATCGACGATTAGTTGTGCCTGTGTGCTTTTTCCCCTCCTGATCCAACCCGACTGTATGGTCATGCCGCTATTTTTAGGTCGCGCGTGCCCCCCTACAGGCGGATCCTGGAAGAGCAATGGGAACAAATAGCCAACACAGATGCTCAACATATTCCACAAAATAATAGGACACATCGTCCCCGTACTATTTTTGTTTGACTATCTTGAAGTATGCCTCCTGTAGAGGGACGCGCCCGACTTCACGCTATCTTTGGTGTCCGTTTCATAAGAGCCTGCGTGGCCCCTGCCGCTGTCCGATTTGGGCCTGATTTGGGCTAGACCTGGAACACATTTGGGACCAGATTTGGACTGGAGTTGGACCAGCTTCGACCCCTCACAAGGGGGACGAGGAGAACGAGGATGAGGAGGAGGAACATGACATGCGAGGAGAAGCAGGAGGAAGGGCCAAAGGCTGCCCAAATGCGGCCCGACCGTATGCTCATGCCGCTATTTTTAAGTCGGGCGTGTCCCCCAACAGGCGGATCCTGGAAGAACAGTGGGAAAGTAGTCAAAACAAATGCTCAAACTATTCAACAAAACGATATACAAATCGTCCCCACACTATTTGTTTCACTACCTTGAAGTATGCCTCCTGTAGAGGGGCGCGCCCGCCTGAACGCTATCGTTTCTTCCATCTCCAGCAGCAGCCCGCGCAGGCACGCCAGCGCCGTGGCCTTCACCTCGATGGCGGCCGGGGACGCGGCCGCGGCCAGGAGGCGGGCGGCGGCGCCCCTCCTGGAGAGGGGGAGCGGCTGGGGGGTCCTCGCCCGGCCCGCCGTCCCCCCCCCCCCCTTTCGACCTCCTCTTTCGGGCCCCCTCCTCCTCCTCCTCCTCCTCCTCCTCCTCCTCCTCCTCCTCCTCCTCCTCCTCCTCCTCCTCCTCCTCCCTCGTCGACCCTCGGCCCCTCCGGCGGCGAGCGGCGTCCGTTGTCGGGATGGCCCCCTCCTGCGGTGCTCTCCCCCCCTCGTACCTCGCCGCCCGTCGGCCCCGCCAACGGCGATCGGCGCCCGTTCCCGGAAGGGCCCCCTCCTGCGGTGCCAGGCGGTGCCCACAGGAGGGGGCCAACGGCAGCACCCGTGAGGAGCTCATGCCATCACGGCACATCGCCAAAATGGTGCACCACCTGGCGCTGGAAATAAATCGCATCGCTGTCGCATCAATCGTGTGTTCCCCCCCCCCTCCCCCCCGATCTTAATATTGGGTTCGGACCCGGGCTGGTCGAAACAGCTCGGTGGTGCAACATTTTGTCGGGAGCCCCCGGGCGGAACAGGGACTCTTCGCCATGCACCCAATATTAAGATCGGGGGGAAAGGGGGGGGCAAGAGCAGTGCAGTACAGGTGCCAATGCCCAGCACACGTGGTGCAACATTTTGTCGATGTACAGTAGGACTGTGGACGCCGACGACAGTGGGCACCCTGACAGTCCCAGCATCGAGTGTAAAGCTGTGCTTGCAATGTAGGAAAGAAAAGTTAGAACATGTGCTTCACATGGTTTAAACCATGCGTAGCACATGTTTTCGACATCTGGACACTGTTTGGCAACGTGCCTCCTCTCCATGGATCGTCCTCCACAACATTAAGAGGGAGAGGGAAAAAGAGAGAGAGAGAGGGAGAGCCGGGGGGGGGGAGCGACCGGCTCGATCGACCGATCGATCGACCGTGCTCGATCGGTCGATGGACCGAGGCTGGGGGGGGGTTCGGTCGATCGATCGAGGCTGGGCCGAGGAAGGGGGGGGGCTCGGTCGACCTCGAGCTTCGGGGTTTGAGGTCTGGAGCTCGCTCGTGAAGGGGCCCCAGGACACACAAATAAAGACACACAAATAAACATATTCCCCACATTTTCCCATATTTTCTGGGTTTCTGTCTTCCCCCCCACTTCCCATATTTTCCCATATTTTCGGGGGAATCGAAGATTAATTGTGTCTGTGTGTTTCTTTCCCTCCTGAGTTCGGTCCAGGATTGCCGCGTCCATGGGGCACTGGCCGGGACGGTTCGTGTTGCGGCCGGGGAGTAGCCGAAGCGACGGCCGATCGCTGCAGATCCAGCCCTTCCTCGCTACACATGACCGCCCCCAGTGCCCCCGGGACAAAGCTCACAGGTGCGCCCCCCCGAGAGGAAGCAGAGAGGCTGATACAAGAACGCGCAATACAAGAGGCAGGCAGAAACAACGAGAGAGAGAGAGAGAGACAGAGGGAAAGACATGTAAAAGAGAAATATATGTAAAAGAGAAATATACAGAGACGTACATACATACATGCATATCAAGGGGTCGCAGAAATATTGGCAACGAGCGAGAAAGAGAGACATATGAACACGGAAATGATGAATGAAGACGAGAGGTCGACAACGAGAGATACATGAAGAGAACAGAAAGAGAAAGAGAGAAAGCGTGAGAGAGAGAGAGAAAGCGAGAAAGAGAGCGAGAAAGAGAGAGAGAGAGAGCGAAACAAACAGAAAGAGCCAACGATATCACTATATAGCCATGGCCCATAGCCAAATACCCCGGCACACTGGGACACACGTAACAATAAACAGAAACAGAAACTACACGAGTAGGAAAGGAGGAGGAGGATGAGGATGAGGAGGAAAAGGGGAAGAGGTGGAGGATGAGGACCAATGGGAACCCAAGAGTCATCAACGATGTTGGAATACACCCTCCCTCCAAGCTCCCCCTTCAGATGAACCTACAACGTTTCATTTCCACTGAGGGAGCTGCCTCGTTGGAAGACACTCGTTTGACGAGCCTTAAGCATGCCCCAACAAATATTCCCGGGTTTCCAACGCCACGGATCAACCTGGCTGTTGCGCCTTGACGATCTTGAACCACGCCCGAACACCATTCCTGGGATTCCAACACCGCGAACCAACGCATCTCTTGCACCCCCATAACCCTGAATTCTTCCAACAAAAATGATTATTGCTACGCCGACCGTGGGACCCCGTGCAGCTCTTGCAATTGTTTAAATTGAACGCACGCGGCGCTAAGGCTAGTTGTTCTTTATAAAAACAAGCATGTGTTTCAATGTTTTTGTTTTGTCTCGCTCTCTCTCCCTCTCTCTCTCTCTCTCTTTTGTTGTCTCTCTCTCTCTCTCTCTCTTCCTCTCTCTTTTTGTTTTTTCTCTCTCTCTCTCTATCTCTCTCTCTCTCTCGCTCTCTTTCCGTCTCTCCTATATGTGCCCCCCCCTCTCTCTCTCTCCCTTCCCCTCTCTCTCTCTCGCTGGTTGTTTGTATTTTTTTCAACCCAAGTACTCTTTCTTGTCTGTTTGTGTGTTTCTCCGTCTCCCTCTCTCTCTCTCTCCCTCTCTCTCTCTCCCTCTCTCTCTCTCGTTCAGTGTTTCCTGTCTCTCTCTCTCTCTTCCTCTCTCTCTCTCGCGCGCTATCGCTGACGCTCTCCCCCTTTTCGTTCGTCTCGGTGGATTCTATATTCGGTGTTATGCTATATATATGTATATACATATATGCAACATTGCTTTGTCTCTCTCTCTCTGTCTCTCTCGCTCTCTCTATTCACTCTCTCTCTCGCTCTGTATCTCTCTCTCTCTCTATCCGTGCCTCTCTCTCTCACGTATGTAGTTATAGTGTTTTGATGTTATCTCTCTCTCCCTCTAGACGCATATATATATATATATATATATCGCCCTCTCTCTCTCTCTCTTTGCATGCATTTCCTTATGTTGTTGTGCCTCCTCTCTCATTATCGATATCTATCTCTTTCTCTCTCTCTCTCTCTCTTTCTCTCTCTCTCTCTCTCTCTCCCGATTGCCTTATTTGTTCTCTCCCTCTCTCTCTCTCTCGCTCTCTCTCTCTCTCTCTCTCTCTCTCTCGCTCTCTTTCTCTTTCTCTCTCTCTCTCTCTCTTTCTTTCTTTCTTTTTTTGTCTCTCTCTCTCTCTCTCTCTCTCTCTCTCTCTCTCTTTCTCTCCCTCTCTCCCTCTCTCTCTTTCTACCTCGCGGTCGCGCGGGCCATCCCAGAAGAAAAAGAACATGATGGGCTCTCGGGCCCAATGGGGCGCCTTGCGCGCGTCGCCAGACCTCGACCAGAGATCGCGCCTATTATTCTAGGAAATCCACTGCGCCGACCGAGCGCGGCGCGCGGCGGCGAGCGCGCCGACCCTGCGCGCGCGGGGCTGGAGCTGCCTCCGCAAATGCGACCAGAAGCGGTCAATGATCTGCGCCCCAGACTCGGCGCGCAGCTCTGCTCCGCGCGGCACTTCGCGACCCGCCGCCTCGGATAATTCCGGCCCGAGCCAGAGCGCGCCCCCCCGCCGCGAGACTTTTTCCCTTCGCGTGGGCGACGCTATCGCGCAGGACGCCCGGCGCCTTGGTCTTGCAAGAGCGCCCCGTCCGCGCGCAGCGCCGCCCGTCGCCCGACGAGGTGCCGCTGGGCGATGGGCATCCAATCGCGCTTTCGAATTGGCCCAGGCCCACGCGCGCGCCTCCTAGCATTGCGTGGGTCGAGACGGTTTAATGCCAAAGCCTCTGGCCCCCCGCGTTCGATCTGCCACCCCCGCGGTTCCCGCCGCGCTGGCTTGTCCTCCGCCCCCGCGCCTGGCCGCGCACAGCGCCGGGCGCATCGCGTCCCGGCGCCGTCGAGGCGGGCGCGCGCGGGCCCTTTGATCTCGCGGCTGTTCCCCGCGCTCCAGTGGCACTTGGTCCGCGCAGCGCCCCATGTCGCACAGTGGCGCGTCGCGATTTCATCAGCAAGAGAAGGCGCGGACTGCCCCTGCGCCGTCGAGCGCGCAGGGCGGCTGCGATGGAGCAGTGCGAACTGTCGACGCCCTGTCGTTCCGCAGCAGTGGCGCGGGCCTCTGCCTGGAACGTTTATCTCGCGGGGCCCGCGCGCCCGTCCGCGCGCCATGGGCAGACCTTGCCGCGCCAATCTTGGAGATGCCCATTGGCAGCGAGCGTCTTCGCGAGCTGCATGGGAGAGGCCGCGCGCGCGGCCTTCGGGGTGCACTGGATGGCGAGGTGATCGCCGCGAGGCCCCCGAATCTTTTGGCAGTGCCGCGCGTCGGGCACGCGCGGTTCATCCTTGTTTGCAGCTGGCTTTTGTTCGCAATCCCCCGCGCCGTGCGAGCCTTCCCGGACCGTGAAAAGCAGCGGGCTTCTTCGCGCGCGACCGAGCGGGCGCGCCGCCGAGGCTGTCGTCGTCGTCGTCGCTCTCGCAGTCGCGGTCGCTCTCGCCATCGACGCGCGGCGACCCAAAGGCCTGGGCAAGATGAACGTGAATATTCGTCGGCGAAGCCGCCCCCATCAGGTTTGCAGCAAGCCTGCGACGCAGTTTTTTTGCATGTCAAAGCGTTCCTGACCAGATTTGCACTTGTTTTGCCTGAGAGGAGGTCTTGAAATTGTTTTGGCTGCCTCGCAGTCCTGGCCAGCAGCCGCTCGGTTGCCCTGTCCGGCGCTGAGCTTGCGCCGCGCCGCGCGCGGCTGCTAGGCGGCGCCGGGGCCGACGTCGCTGACGAGCGCCAATTCGAGAGCCATTGCTGTTCGCAAGAGCAGAAAAAGAAAAAACGCAACTTGCTAGAATGAGGCGCCCGATCGAATGGGGCGCTTTAGATGATCAATGATTCGCAAGACATCGGCAACCGAGATCGATTGCGTTGGCGGCCGCCCTATGGCCTTCATCGCACGGGACCGCTGCCCGCCGCCACCCCGAGAGCGCGAAGCGCCGCCGAATCCTGCGAAACGGGGGCATCCCAAACAGGATGCCCATCGTTTGTACGGGCGCGTGGCCAGGGTTCGTACTTTGCGCTTCTGTTATTAATCGTTATTGCTAATTGCTCTATGTTTTCCCTGCGTTTAGTAGCGCGGCGTGTTTTCTGCTCTCAATCGTGTTTTGTTTGCCGCTGTGAGTCGCATTGTTTTATCCTGTTAGTCGCGCTTGCCAGTCGCGCGTTATCTTCACCGTTAACGACGCGTTTCCTCGCGGTTTCGGCGTTCGCGAATCGCGCTTCATCTCTTGCATGAAGGGCGTCCAAAACAGGGCGCCCCTCTTGCGCGTGATCGATCAAAACCCCGCGTTGTTTTCATGTTTTTCGCGCAGGCGCCGCGGCTATTGAACTCGTCATTAGCGCCGGTAACCAGCCCGCGGGGGGCCGAAGCGTCCGTCATGGACGCTCCTCCGTGTCTTCGGCCTCTCGGCAAGTTCGAAATACTTCTCGCTCTGCGCGGCAGTGGCCCGCGCGACGGCGCGGGCCCTCTCCGAGGAGAGGTTGCCGTGCTTGGCCTGATTTGGCCCCCCCCTCTCAAAGACTTCGCCGCGACCCGCGGCGCCCCCAAGTGGCGGGCGGCGTTTTTTCCCAATGCTGAACGTGGCTCGGTCTCCCAGAATGCGTTTTGGAGGCGGTCGCGCTCCGTCGCCGCGCGCCCCCGGGCTGCGGCTTCGCCCCCCGCCTCGCCCTCGGCCGCGGCCCCGCGCAGCCGGCGCTTTTGCGTCGGTGGCGCGCCGACGGGTTGGGGGGTGGGAAAGGGCCGGCCTTCTCGGAAAACGGCAGGGGCCTTGGAAAACGCACTCTCCGCGTCGCAATCGCCCAGCGGCGCCTCAGAAAGTCCCAGCAACAATTCCCTAGGAGGCCGACTCCTTGTTCCCCTCCCGCCGGGTGCGCCGCCAGGCCTTAGGCGGGTCGTTTCCTCCGCCGCGTTCTCCAACTTGACGTTTTTCTTCTTGGTCCTCTCGCAGGCCTCGCGGTTGTCCTGCGCCGCAGGCTGGGCGGGGGTGCAAATGCGCGATGATGCATTTGGTCATTGGTGTTCAATTGCTGGGTTGTCGTCGTCGCGCCGTTGAAATTGCGCGCTGGTTGCCGCGCTGCGCTGTTTGTTCTTGAGATTCGCCTTAACTCTTCTTCGAGCATGCGTCGCTGCATGGGGGGGGATTTTCGCGCCCTCAATACCCCGACCGCGAAACTGTCGCGCCGCCGAAGGATCGAGCCCCCCCGCCGGTTTTTGACCGTCTTGGCAAGCTCGACTTCCTCGCGCCGACGCGCCGCGCAAGTGTTGCGGAACTGATGGGGGCGCTTCCGCGCAGCTTCCTCGCGTCGTCGCTGAACTCTGAGTTTGGCCGCCCAGTTCATCAGCGAGGCCGTCCTTTTTACGATCTCGGCACCAGTCGGCCATCTTGGCTTCTGCCGACGAAGCTGGCGCGGCGCGCTCCGGCGCCCGCGCGGGGGGGACAAGCAAAACGAACATTGAAAACCGCGGCCGGATGGGCTGCGGACGGGGGAACAATGAGGCCGACAGAGTCAGCAACGGGAGAGGCGAAACAGAAGGTTAAGGGCGCTCATCACTCATCGTATCCCCTGGTCTTTCCGCCACCTGTCCTCGTCGTTCCTCCCCCTCCTCCTCGTCGCCCCTCAAACCGAGCTCCTCATCCTCCTTGTCGCCGCCATGCTGGGAATCGCGCGCATCTCGCATTGCCCCTCCTCCTCGCCGTCATGACCCTGACGGCCAGGGCGTGAATGAAGAGCATCGCGCACGCGGGGGTCTTGCTCAGGATGGCGCCGATGCTCTCGAAGAAGATCTTCCCGCCCCCGCTTGCAGGGCAGTCCAATGCATAAGCGACCGCGCGCAAGTCACGTGGGCACTTGCCACGCGACCAAGAAGACAAAGCAACATTCCTGCGCGTGCCTTGTCCGCCTTTTGGACTGAGCTTCTGAAGAAATACGCTCGCAGTGCGTAGCGCGTTCAGTTTGGCGGTTGCAACTGTTAATGGAAGCGCAGCGAGCGGGAGAGCCCCTGGCGATGACGCGCGAATCGCCGCGCCGACTGCCGCAGCGAATTGGCACTCCCTGGCGACGATGCACAACGTCACCGCGGTTAGCCGTTCTCGATGGCTGCATCGGCTGCGCGACCGCAGAAGCGGCAAGAACGCAGACACTCCACGAGCACGTCTATCATCCTGTTTGGAAGGCTCGCGCGTGCAAAGGTCATCGATCGCGGCCTCGAGCGCCAGGGGTCTGCCGCTCAGCAAGTATATTATTCCGCGCCATCATGCGGGAATGCTGGCGGACGAGCGATCAGCGACGAGTGGCGGCGACGACCGCCGACGACGACGACGACCGACGACGACGACCGACGACGACGACGACGCCGACGACGACCGACGACAACCGCGACGACGACGACGACTGACGACGACGACCAAGGGCCGAGGAGGAGAAGAGGGCGGCGCACGCGGTGCCCGGCATCGCCGATGGGGACGTCGGCATTTTTGTTTTTTCCTGCCGTAAGCATGCTTGCGGCCGTAAATAACACGCGCGCACGCGCGCCCACGGATGCACGGACGTTCAGATGCGCGACGACGACGACGACGACGACCGATGACGGCGACCGAAGACGATGACCGACGACGACGACCGACGACCGAGGAGGAGAGGAGGGCGAGACATGCGGCCCCCAGCAGCGCCGATGCAGGCCGCAAGGGGACTTCAGCGTTGTTCTTCTTTTTTTCCGGCCGCAAGCGCGATTTCGGCCTGAAGGACACGCGCGCGCGCGCCCACGCGAGCACACGCGCGCGCACGCGTACGCACGCGCGCGCGCATGCACGCACGCACGCGCGCGCGCGGATGCACGCGCGCACGGACGCGCGACGACGACGCCGACCGACGACGACGACGACCGACGAAGGCGAACGAAAGCGACGACCGACGGCGACGACGACCGACGACTGAGGGGGAGAGGAGGGCGAGACATGCGGCGCCCGGCAGCGCCGACGCAGGCCGTCCGGAACTTCAGCGTTGTTATTTTTTCCGGCCGTAAGCGCGCGCGCGGCCAAAAAAATATGCGAACGGAGTTCCCCATCTAAAGATATTAACGGCTTCGCGGGGCCCATGGGGCACGACAACATCAACGCGAGGGAAAAGCTCATCGAACGAGGAAGTACGCACCAAAAGGGCAGACGAAAGAAAAGAGGAGGGAGGACAGGTGCTCAGGAAACGAAGCCTTGTAAATAGCACGGTTTCTTGATACCCCCCTCGCTCTGGCGGGGCCCCGCTGGAAGGGGGGGGGGCTACGAAACCTGGTGAAGAGAAATGTTTTCCGCGGCCCTCCTCGTTCAAACGCGGCCTCTGAGGAAGAGTGGAAGGGAGGGCACGAAACCGCGTAAACTGCATTGTTGTCCGATGCCCTCCTGGAGGGGGTGGAGGAGGAGGAGGAGGAGGAGGAGGGGGGGGAGGAGAAAGAGGATAGGATGGATGATGATGAAAAGCAGCAGCAGGAACCGCAGCAGGATCAGCAGCGGGAGGATGGCCAGGAGTATGAACATGAGAAGGAGGAGGGTCGGGCGGGCGGGTGAGTCGCCCAGGCGTCCATGGTCCGATTCGTGAGGTTGGTCTGGGTGGTAGTTTTTCCCCCGTTCGTCCTCCTCCTCCTCCTCCTCCTCGTCCTCCTCCTCCCCCTCCTCCTCCTCCTCCTCCTCCTCTGTCTTCGCCCTCGTCGGTGTCGTAGTCGTCGTCGGCAGCGTCGGCGTCGCCGTCTTTCTCACGCGGGCCCTAAAAGGCGGGCCCTGAAGTATGGATTACCATCGATTCGGCACGCAGGTGCCCCTCCTCCTCCTCCTCCTCCTCCTCCTCCTCCTCCTCCTCCACCTCCCCCTTCTCTTCCTCTGCTTGTTCTTCCTCTACCTCTCCTTTCTCCTCCCCCTCCTCCTCCCCCCGCGAATGACCGGGGCAGTCTTGTGCCAGATGGCGTCGGCAACAAGTCACCACCCGCACGTTCTGCCACCCTTGCTGCAGCGCGTGCGAACGCCCCCGGACGGCCGAAAGCGCAACAGGGAAAAGGCAAATTACAACTCAGGAACTAGTCGGGGTTGCGCAAGTCGGCGAACGACACGAATTAGCGACCTCCTCGCTCAGACGGGGCCTCCCTGCAGGGGTGGGAAGGGCACGAAACCATGTAAATAGCATGGGTTTCCGATGCCCTCCTCGCTCAGGCGGGGCCTCCCTGGAGGGGTGGGCCACTCAGGATGAGGGGGGGCACGGAACCATGTAAATAGTATGGGTTTCCGATACCCTCCTCGCTCAGACAGGGCCTCCCTGGAAGGGGTGGGAGGGGCACGAAACCATGTAAATAATGTGGGTTTCCGATGCCCTCCTCGCTCAGGCGGAGCCTCCCTGCAGGGGTGGGAGGGGCGCGAAACCATGTACATAGTACGGGTTTTCCGATGCCCTCCTTGCTGAGGCGAGGCCTCCCTGGAAAGGTGGGAAAGGGCACGAAACCATGTAAATAGTATGGGTTTCCGATACCCTCCTCGCTCAGGCGGGGCCTCCCTGGAGAGGTGGGAAGGGCACGAAACCATGTAAATAGTATGGTTTACTGATACCTCCTCGCTCAGGCGGGGCCTCCCTGGAGGGGTGGGAAGGGCACGAACCTATGTAAATAGCATGGGTTTCCGATGCCCTCCTCGCTCAGGCGGGGCCTAGGTGGGAAGGGCACGAACACATGTAAATCGCACGGTTTTCCGATGCCCTCCTCGCTCAGGCGGAGCCTCCCTGGAAGGGTGGAAATGGTATTGAGGGAAAACAAGAACCCCACTCAGGATGTGGGGAACAACGCGGCCCTCTGTGTCACCCCTGGCCCTCCCCCTTCCCCCCCCCCAATTCCAATTCCTCCTCCTCTTCCCCCTCCCCCTCCCTCCTCCTCCTCCTCCTCCTCCTCCTCCTCCTCCTCCTCCTCCTCCTCCTCCTCCTCCTCCTCCTCCTCCTCCTCCCCCTCCTCCTCCTCCTCCTCTTTCCCCTCCCCCTCCTCCTCCTCCTCCCGTTCCCTTTTGCGGTCGGACATAACTGAGCAGGCGGGGGTGAGCGACGCGCGCAGGAACGGTTCGCCGCTGGTGGCAAAGTGGCATCGGCGCCCCTGCGTCGCAACGCGTGCATCGCAAAGAGGGTGTTCATACTGCATTGGACGCCCAGGATGGCGAGGACGCCGCACAGGAGCCTCGTGCGAGCCTGTGAATTCAAGCCGCCCGACTTGATGCAACGCAGAGCCCGGCGGAGCGGGGCAGCCCCCAGGTCCGAGGTGGGGGCCGCCACTGACCGCTGGCGTTTGCTGCGGCGACCGCTGCCAACGCCGCCCATGTAGACTCGGCGGCGCGTCGACGGGCGTGGTGGAACAGGGGGACGGCCCTCTTAGCTGATGACGGGGCCTCTACGGGAGGCGCTTTTTTGTGCGAAAGCCCCCAGCTGGCATTTACATGGGCTACGTAGAAGACCCTGGGCCCCGTGGTTTCTTACAAGGCTGGCCCCTTGCAAGGCCGCCCCGTTTCCCCACCCCCCTCGGCGCGCCCCGCTTCGGCGCGCCGCCGACAGTTGCGCCGATTCGCATAACGCGAAAATGTCAGCGCGGACCCCGCTGCCTGCGCGGCCGCTCAGGCTTGAACCCACATGTTTCGTCAACTTGTCCTGCGACTGCGTGGCCGCGAGGGCGCCTCAGGTACAGCTTCGAACCTCCGAACGGTTTTCGGTTTGGGCCTCCCGGGAGGCCTCCATCGCCCCGAAATTCTGGTAACACCGCATTCCGGAAGAGGTCCGGAAAGTAGCGGTATCGGTACACGTTGGTTTCCTCAGGGTTACCGCGTCGCCGCGGCAGCCCTGGCGACACGCTGTGCCCTGCGAGCGGGCGTGTGTCTCCGCTCCACAGGGGGAGAGGCTCGGGGAAACTCGTGATTTTGACGCTTGGGAGTGGGAGAATGGATAGCGTGTCGCGCCGAAACGTGGTGGGCCACAACCAGCGGACAGACGCGCTACCAGACATCGGGCCGCATCGGGCCGCATCGGACCGTCGCAACGTCGACATCGGATCGGAGCGGACCGGTCTGCGTCGACATCAAGCATCGGATTGACATGGACTCTGCGGAAGCCCCTCCTCCCCCAGGAACAATTGCGATGATGACGATGACGATGACGAGGCGGACCCTGCAGGATGATGATGACGATGATGATGATGATGATGAGGATGATGACGGTGAGTCATCGCCGTCACCCCGGGACGATGATCATCATCGACACCGTGCACCCCTGGAGCGACAGTGGCCACCATGGGGAAATGACAACGACAATGACGATAATGACGATGACGATGTTGGCGATACGACGTTTTGACCAGGATTTCGAGGCGGACCCGTCGTGGCGACAAAGAAATGGCAGCGGTATCGGGACGGCTACACGCAGCAAGGACCCTGGGCAAGACGGACCTCTGGTGCGTGGCTTGATGGGGGCCGAGGGAACCCACTTCCAAACGCGCAAGCCAGTGCTGGGGGGGACCCCCGTGGGCCCGCACCAAAAATCACTCTGGAGAAAGGTCACTGCTACCGAGCTGAACTGCTCCTCGGACGACCCCCCTCCGATCTCATCCCCCTATTGCCCTCCTCCGCTTTCCTCCCACGTCCCAGGCCACCGACTGGCAGATGCAAGCCGCGCGTGGAACTACAGAGCTCGGCTTCGGCGTGGAGTTTTGCACCGTCGATCCCGACCTCTCTTCTAGCGTTTGCCCCCCCACCCCCGTCCCCCGTTCTCGTTTCTGAACTGTGCCGAGATGATATTTCTTGCGGCATCGAGAAACGAAGCGAATGGCAAGCCGCTCAACATATATAAATTGGCTACACAGCTTACAACGTAAGTCAGTAAGCTACGGCCCTCATTTAAGGTTTGAATGTGCCAGTGCTCTCGTTAAACAAGTCAATATATTCGCATCGTGCAAACCAAAAAAAACCTATACACTATCCCGAGACTTGAAAGCAAGAGAGAGTGGGGGCGCGCTGCAATGTCGCGCCACACCGCAGGCGCAGGACAGCGGACAGGGAACAGGAAGGCAGGAGAGCGGGAGGGGGAGGGAAGGAGGCCTAAGGCACCATCGCACATTCGGGCGCAACTGCGAAGGGAACCAGAACAACTAGCGAAGGGACGACAGGCAGAGCTCGCACTAAGCACGAAAGGCTGCCTGAAGCGCGCGCTCGCAAGCGGAGTCGCCGCTGGCGCTCTCGTGGGCAAGACGGGCGATGGCAACAAGGGCGTCCGCGCGCTCACATAAGAGCGAGTCCCCCTCGGGCCACCGCGGCAAGTTCGCGCAGTTGAAATGGCGGTTGTTCGCCCGCATGTAGCCAAGATTGGCCAGCAAGGACCACCGGGCCATGGAAAGCCGGCGCGCCCGGGGCGGGTAGCACGCCGCGACGGCGGCCCAGTCGCTCAACGGGCGCCGCGCCCGTCCGCGCCGGCACCCCGGGAGAGCGGAGTGCGACCGCCAAATTCCGCAAATTCCAGAGCCGTCGATCTTCCGCTTGCAGAGCAGCTGGCGGACGCGCGCCCGCAGCTCGCCCGCCCGCGCCGTCGCGTGCCCAGCCGCCTGTTTGGACGCGGTGCTCCTGCGGATGCCGAGGGGCCAGCGTGTCTTGCGACGCCCAAGCCTGCGCCGCGGCGCCAACCTGCGCGCGCCCCCGCGGAATTCCCTCCTGGTGCGACGCCCGAACTGCCCGCGCGCAGCGCGCGTCGCCGCGCCAGCTCGCCTGGCGCTTCGCACGAGCGCCCCGCGCGTTGGCTTCGCCCCGAAGAACTCCTTCCGAACGGGCGCCTTCGGGGCTCCCTGGTCGGAAACGAAAGCCGCCAGTGATCGGGCGGCGTCGGGGCTGCGCTCCGCGGCCGCGCGGCACTTCTTCCAGGAGTTCCCCGCCGCGGAGCGCAGACATGCCTGCGCAGGGTCAGGCAGCGGCGGCGGGGCGTCAACCGAGGGAACGTCGCTCGGCGGCGGCCCCGCGGAGAAGCGGCAGGTGAATTCGGAGAAGTCGCCCAGGACATCCCGGCGGTCGTTGGCGAAGGGGCCCAGGAGCTCTCGGACGTCAATGATGCAGTGGAAGGGCTCGCCCGCGATCGTGCAGTTCTCGGATATCTCGCCCGAGCTGAGGGCCCCCCCGCGCGCAGCCATGCCTTTCGGCGTCGGCGCCTCGCTCGCGACCCGCAGCCCAGCCCGCGCGTCTGCGCGCAGCCGGCGAGAAAGCTCGGCGTGCTTCTCGTAGGCGTCGGTCGCGTGAATCGCCGGCTGGGAATCCAGCAAGCTGCGCCCGTGCGCCATCCAGAAGTCCTTGACCCTGCGCAGCAGGGGCTCCAGGATCGGCTCGACGCAAGGCCAAGTCTCTGCTTTGGCCAGGCCAGGGACGTCCAGCAGACTGCCGCCTGCCCCACAACATGCAATGACCACGGCCTGGGTATCTTCCCCCGCGCGGCGCCAGAATGATCTTCGCGAGCTTGAAATTGCCGTCGGTCCGGAGGCCCTGGGCGTCGCAGAGGGCCTGCCGGCGACGCGCGGCCCGCGCCCGGGCGTCCGCGAACGCGTTGAAAGCCTGCGTGACAACCGCTCTCAGGCACTCGTTGCCAGGAACCACCTGCAGCGCCAACGCGAAAGAGTGCGGAGCCATGCCGTCGCGGCCCAAGCGCGCCTGACAGGGCCAGCGCCCTGGCGGAGTAGATGGAGGCAAGGTGTCGCCGAAGTCCCCGTGCAATAAACGACTCGTACCCTGTGGTCCGTTACCGCTAGTTTCATCACCGCATGTGTTTTTAGCTTGTAACTACTACCGCATCTGTGTCGCGCGCACATGCGCCGACGACGCGTGGCCGCGCGTTTCTGCATGAATCCTATGAATTCGCGCGAATGTGTTTGGGATAAGGGTAGAAGTAGGATTAGGCTTATAGGGTTAGGGTTAAGGGTTAGGGTTAGGGCATAGTTTTTTTCACGCGCGCCGCCATTTTCCACGCCCCTATGGATGGACGGCTACTTCGTGATCATGCGCACAACGCACGGCCACGGCAATCCGCGCTCCTCTCCCCCCCCCTCCTCAGGTTCTGAAGCCGACGACCAGCCCCCCGAGCCCAGGCGAGCGCGGGCCCGAGGCCCGTCGCCGTCGCCGCCGCCGTAGCGGCGGCCGTTTGCGTTTGTTTTCTTTTTCTTTGCGGCCGCGGGCGCGAGGCACAACGCTGCCTCGCGCCCGCGGCCGCCGCGCTCGCCCCCCACTTCCTCCGCCTCCCCTCCGCGCGCGGTTCCCGCACGCGCTTTCTATATCAAAAAAAGAAGAGGAGGAGGAGGAGGAGGAGGAGGAGGAGGAAGAGGAGGAGGAGGAGGAAGAGGAGAGGAGGAAGCAACGGAGGAGAAACTCGAGGAGGAGGAGGAGGAAGCAGAGGAGGAGGAAGACGACGACGGCAACTCCAGCAGCACGGTCTATAGCCCTCGATATTGGACCCCCCCTGTGCCCCCGAGATGCCTCCAGAAAGTCCCAAGAAGCCCCCAGGCCTGCAGATCCAAAACCCAGGCACGGTGGCGGGATGGGCCGCAGGCCAGTACTGATCTCTCTCTCTCTCTCTCTCTCTCTCTCTCTCTCTCTCTCTCTCTCTCTCTCTCTCTCTCTCTCTCTCTCTCTCTCTCTCTCCCTCTCTCTCCTCTCTTTCCTCCTCTCTCTCTCCTCTCTCTCTCCTCTCACTCTCTCACTCGTCTCTCATCCCCATCTCCTCTCTCTCTCTCTCTCCTCTCTCTCTTCCTCTCTCTCTCTCTCTCATCTCACACTCTCTCTCTCTCTCAACATCTCACCATCTCTCATCTTCGTCTCTCTCTCTCTCTCTCTCTCTCTCATCTCTCCCTCTCTCTCTCTTCTCCCTCTCCCTCACACTCTCTCTCGCTCACTCTCAGTCTCTCGTCTCTCTCTCTCTCTCTCTCTCTCTCACTCCTCCTACTCTCTCCTCTCTCTCTCTCTCTCTCTCTCTCTCTCTCATCTCTCTCTCTCTCTCTCTCTCTCTCTCTCTCTCCTCTCTCTCTCTCTCTCTCTCTCTCTCTCTCTCACTCTTCTCTCTCTCTCTTTCTCTCTCTCTCTCCCTCTCTCCCTCTCTCTCTCATATATATATATATACATATACACAGGAGAGACAGCGGGGGTGCTCCTCGGGGGAGAGCGGGGTGCCCCCGAGGGGGGGCATTGCCGCGGCTCGGTTGACTAACCCTTGTCGCCACGCTGGACGCGGCTCGGTTGACTAACCCTTGTCGCCACGCTGGGCGCGGCTCGCTGCGACGCAGGCCGCGGGCCCCGAGGGGGCCCGCGCGCAACGCCAGCGCGCCCTCCGTAGCCCCCGCGCGGGGCTGAATGCAGCCGCCCCCGCCGCGGGACCCGCCGCCAGCACGCCAGCCGCCCCCGCCGCGGGGCCCGCCGCCTGCAGCCGCGCACAGGCGGCCGCGCCCGCCGAAGGGCCCGCCGCCGAGCCACTTGGTAAGAGCTCACACAGCACATAAGCATCTTCCGCAGGGGGCACCGCCACGGGGAGGACTGCCCGAACAGGGAGCACCAGGGCCTGCACCACCGGCAGCACAACTACCACCACCGGCAGCAGCACTGCCAGCGCCTGCGCAACTACCACCACCGGCAGCAGCACTACCAGCGCCTGCACGACTACCACCACCGGCAGCAGCGCTACCTGCACCGCCAGCGCCACCGTTAAGGCGAATCAAGTAAACGAAGACGCGAGGGTGGTCGCGGTCTGCAGGGAGATCGAGGCCAAGGCCATAGAGGCCGAGGCACAAGCGCAGGCTGCTGCAGCGGCAGCGGGCGAATTCGAGCAGGACGATCGCCCCGAGGACGAGGCGGAGCCCGAGCCGGCAGAATCCGACCAGGCCGCGGCAGGCAATCCCGAGCAAGACAATCAAACCGACGGCACCCTCGAGAAGGCCGAGCCGGCCGATGAAGATCAATCCGAGGGCGTGGAGGCCGAGCCTGCCGATGAAGATCAATCCGAGGGCGTGCATCCCGAAGTGGAGGCCGAGCCGGCCGATGGCGATCAATCCGCGGACATGTGTCCCGAGGTGGAGGCCGAGATGGAGGATGCAACATCCGACCAGGCCGCGGCAGGCAAGCCCGAGCAGCACGATCAACCCCCCGACGGCGAGCATCTCGAGGCGAAGGCCGAGCCAGCCGATGCAGCATCAGCGAAGGCCCAGCTGGCCGCACCAGTCGATCCTTGCGTTCAGGCTGAGCAGGAGCAGGATCCTGACGAGGATCAGTTCGATCATGATGGTTAAGGACGCTCAACTACTTACCAGGGTGGAGCAGAGACGAATGTATCGATTCGAAATGGAATCCCGGAAGTCCGAGAAGATATACCCGGAACTCTCACCCCTCCCCCATCCTCATTCTCCTCCTCCTGAGCTTGTCCTTCTGCGCCCTGCTCCTCCTCCAGTTCCTCTCCCTCCTGCTGCTCCTCCTCCTCCTCCCCCTCCTCCTCCTCCTCCTTCCCCTCCCCATCCTCTCCCGCCTCCTCCTCCTCCTCCTCCTCCCCCATCCTTCTCCTCTTCATCCTTCCCTCCGGGCGCGGGCGCGGGCTGTGTCTGCGAGACGCCGTCCCTGCGCGGCGACTCCGTCCTCTCGGCACGGGCGAGGGCGCGAGTTGGAGAGGGGGCACGAAGAGGAAGAGGAG
>CAUYUJ010022214.1:40519-45519 GCA_963575745.1 Prorocentrum cordatum
GGCGCCCTCGGGCCCTCCTGCTGTGCCTCTGGCTCCAGCAGCTGGGCCGCCCTCCCCCGCCCCGTTGCCTCCGCAGCGGGGCGCCCTCGCCCCGCCCGCCATGTGGCGGGGCGTTCCCTCTGCCAACCTGCCCTGGCGCGCTGGCTGGTGCTTCCGCGCTGCCAGCCGCGCCGGGTGCTGCCTGGCCTTCCGGCGGTGCTTCTGGCCAGCAGCTGGGCCCCGCTGCCCCTGCACAGTGGGGCGGCTCCGCCCTGCCCGCCCTGTGGCGGGGCGCTCCCCGCCCCAACTGCGGTGCGTGCGCTGGCCGGGCGCGGGCCCGCGCGTCGCCGATGGCTGCGCCGGCCCGCCGCTTCGCGGGACGGCAGCCCGGAGCCAGAGCTGGCAGCCCCTGCCACCCGCCCTGGCCTCCAGCCGCCGCCGTGGCTGAGCTGGTCGGGCGCGCCGCCGCGCCGCGCCGCCTCTGCTGCGCCTCTTCCCGCTGGCGCGCTGCCGGCTGGATCAGTTCCCCTGCGGCGCGGCCAACATCAGCATCAGCAGACAGCTCAGCCTGCTGCCCTCCAGCCCTGGCCTCTCGAAGAACCCTTGCTGCACTTTGCCGCGTTCGCGGTCGCCTTCCGGCTCCCGGGCACTGGCAGCCTGCCACCGCCATCTGCAGCTACCTGCAGGATCGACATCGCGCAGGACTGGGGCGTCTTCCTCGACGTGCGCCCTCCTCCTTTGTTGTCCAACCGTGCACTTCGCGTACTGCTGCCTCTGCTTCAGCTCTTGGGTGTGGCCGCGATGCCGCCCCGCGCCCACTGCCAGGGTGATGCAGCACTGGCTGGCCGTACCGGCCGCTCCAAGGCGATACGCCTCGCCCTGTGAATGCCCTCCCCCGTTTTCCCTCCTCCGTGGCCGCCTTCGCCTTCCTCTCCCCCCTTCCTCTCCCCCCCTCTTCCCGTCGGACATTTGGCGCCTGCCGTTTCCCTGCCCGCTTGGCCGCGCGCGCGCACTGCCTCGCCGCGCTGCGACGTAACAAGAGCGGCGACCAAAGCGCTGCATCAAATGCCCCATTGCTGCCCCAGTCGCTGTCGTCTTGAATCCAAACTTCTCGGTGCACAGATCGCATCGACTTATCCTGGTGGACCGTTCGCCGCGACATCGGGACCGCTGCCGTGAGAGGAGCCTGGGAGCCAGCGCTGGCACTGCTGGTCCTTGCCGCTGTTCCCATGGGCGGCAGTTCCACTCCTGCCTTGCCGAGTCCTGCTAGCCAATCTGTCTGTGCGTCTCGATTGCTTTGGTTCTTGGGGTCGATGAAACACCAGACGGCGCGGCTACGAGCTTGCTCCTGAATGGCTGGTAGCACCTGCTGCTCTGGTTATCCTGCCTGCGCTCTCCTCTGCCTCTCTGTCTCCGCCCTGTTGGCCTGGAAGCTGAACCATTCCTGCGCGTTGACCTCCTGTGTTGGCGAGTACTAGTGCATGGATCGTCCCCGCCGGGCATGATCTGAGACTCCGCGGGTGGCTTCGCTGTAAGTTCCCCACTGTCTCGTTTGACAGGTGACGCCTGCCTCGGTGCTACTCCCACCGCAGTCTGCGCTGCTGCCACTTGTAGTTGCTGTGCAGGAATAACTGGCGCCGCTGCCGCTGCCAGGGGTGGCTGCTGCATCTGGGCTGGCATCCCAGCAGGGGGAGGCTGCCGTTGTACTAGACCTTGGTGTTGCACACCAGCTGATTGCGGGCCCGTCCTAGGAGATGCTGGCATCGGAGATCCCTACTGCGTAGGAAACGCACCCTTGCCACTTCCTTTGATAATCATTTGCTGCTGCTGCATCATGACATTCAGAATTTGCATGTACGCTTGTTGCTCTGCAAGATGTTCCTGCAAACCTGCCATCATAGTGGTATATGGTTCTGGCGGTGCTGGAATTGGTGCTGTTGGTCCTGCATCAATACTGCCACTTTGACCAGCATTGTTCTCCTGCTCCTCAAACTCCTCGAGGTGCTGTTCCAGCTGATACATATCCTCGCTCGTGGCAGTATGGTTGTCCTGCAGCCTGGTGATATCCTCGTCCGTGCGATCGACCTTCACCTGCAGGTCGCGCTGCTCCTTGTAAACCTTGTTGAATTGGATATCGATTGCTCCATGGTGGCCGGCGAATTTCTGTGTACATCGATAGCTCCGCTCTGGAATATGGAACGTCGCTGCCACCTATGACTGTCGCGAGGATCAGCAGTGCCGTGACGCCCAGTTTCCTCGTGCTGTAGAGCTTGCATCCATCCGCTTGGTACTGTGATGTAAGCGGCGTGACCCATAGCCTGTGCTGACGAGCCGTGTTGGGACTCATGACTGGTGACGCCTGGATGAACGCCTGGATGTCCTGGTCTCGAATTTGGAAACTGATCGTGCCGCTGCCCTTGCCTCCATCTGGCCGTATGTTGCCATCTGGGCGATCCCTTGACGTCTGTCTGCGCTCCCTTCTTTGAGATGGATAACGTGGCTGAGACCTAGGCCTTGGACCCCTTCGCGAGCTCGATCTGGCCTTTGCTTGTAGATACTGCCCATTGGAGTGAAAATGGTTGCCCACACCAGCAATGCGAGTGCTTGTTCAGAACGTGTCTTCCACACTGGAGAGAACCCCATGGCATGAGAACGCAAACGAAGAGAGATAGGACTTTTCGTTGGCGGCAGCTGTGTGCGTGGGAGGAAGCCTCGACATGGGTGCTGGGGCTGCCTGAGCGCCTCTGGAAGGAAAGAAGCTGACTGGCCAGCTGCCTTGAACAACACTTGCTACGGATCTTCTCCTCCTCCTCCTCCTCCTTCCTCCTCCTACTCCTCCTCTTCCTCCTCCCCCTCCTAGGCCCCACGGACCCTCTGGCCAAGGACCTCAAGATCCACGAGGCCCGTCCTTTCTGATGTGCTCACCTCCTTTGGGCTCTCGCTGGCCCAAGCCCAGGTTGCTGGGGACCCAGGTTCTGGAGGACAGAGCTTTGCTCGAGCAGGGGCCATACATAGTGTCCGCTCTCTTGGAATCCTGGCATGGGGCCATTAGGGTCCCACCTCCTCCCCCTCCTTCTCCTCCTCCTCCTCCTCCTCCTCCTACTCCTCCTCCCCCTCCACCTCCTCTCTTAGTCCCCCTCCTTCTCCTCCTCCTCCTCCTCTTCCTCCTCCTGCTCCTTCTCCTCCTCCTCCTCCTCCTCTTCCTCCTCCTCCTCTCTCCGCCCTCTCCTCCTCACCCCTCTCCTCTCAGCCATGCCCCTCCTCCCTGCTCCTCCCCCTGGATGCCCCCCGGAAGCCGTGGAACACTCCCGGAGGCCCCGGGAACATCCCCGGGGTCGGCGGCGGAGGAGGAACGACGTGAGCGCCCGCGCCTGCGCTCCTCGGCGGCGCCGCCGGGCGTGAAAGCGAGGAGAGGGGTCAAAGAATCGGGCCTCCTCAACGGCGCCGGGCCTTCGGAGAAGGTCCGGAGAGCTTCGCAGAAGGCCGGAGGCCCTCTGAGCCTGCTGAGGCGCGGGGGCGCGCAGGCATGGATCGGCGATCCACGCATGCGGCGCGCGGTCGCCAGATCCATGGATCGGGGGAGGTGCCCTCCCCCAAGATGCGGCCGGTGCCGCCTCGCTCGGCGGCGGGAGTCCGCGATTTCCCATGGAAGCGGGACCCTTCGCTAATCCACGCCCCCTCAATCTTAGGTCGGTTAAAAAGTACCAAAAAAGAATCAAAAAATGATCCAAATATAATCCCAACACTATTTTTTGACTATTTTTGAATATTCCCCCTGTAGAAGGAGAAGCCCCACGTAAGGCTAATCCACACCGCCTTAATCCATGGTTGCGATCGCCCGAGAGAAGGCCCGCCCCCTCTGCCTTCCCCCCTGGGCGCGCCGCCGAATCCAGAGCCTCAAATGATATTGGACGACGTCCGAGCATATCCCGACGACGAGGACGAGCACGAGGACGAGGCTGACGACGACGACGACGACGACGACGACGACGACGACGACGTCGGCGACGACGACGTCGGCGGCGACGACCGCGCGGACGGTGGGCTCTCCACCCGACGAGGAGCGCCGGGTCCCTGAGCACGGACGCGATCAAAGCTATCCCGTCTCATCTGGTCATAGAACAAGAAACACCAGCACAAGCACAGACGTTCGGAGCTCTCCGCGCCGATTTCGGAACTGCTGCCGTCGCCAACACCCGAGCGTGCCAGACACCCCGCGAACCAATCAGGCGAGCTTCACCCACATCCTGCTGCTGTCGGCTATACGCAAGAGTGACCCTGGGTAAGAGTGACCTTTGGTGCGCGACTTTTTGGGGGCCGCGGGGGGGCCAAACCTGGGCGCGCCAGCAGCTGCTGCACTTCGTCTTCAGCCATCTGGGGGCCCATTTGTGCCCGCACCAAAGGTCACTCTGGCGAAAGGTCACTCTTGTGTCTAGTCGATGCTGCTCCTCTTCCCCAGAGCCTCGCACCGGGGGACTTCCCGAGAAACCAGGACGTCGGCGCACTCAGGAGAACTGCGGCCGCGGGGCGAGACGCTCTCCAGGCTTCGTTCCCTCCAGCTGGGCCTCGCAAGAGTCCTGGTTTGCAAAATCCTGGTTCCTCGGGCCCTAAAGTCCTCCTCCTCCTCCTTTTTGACGATGCTCGGACATTGATCGAGTGATCGCTGCGTCTGTGTGGCGCGAAAAAACACAAACATATCAGACTTGGGCCTGCAAGCAGACGAATTGCGCCTGGTGGGCGCAGCAGAGAACGGATGGACACGTGAGGAAAAGCAAAAGCCAGTGTGCCCTCAAGGGCACAGAGCCCTGAATCCCACCAGCCCTCTGGGCGTCGGTGGTTTCGAGCGTTTCCTCTTCCACCCCTCCTTCTTCCCCTTCGGGGAGGGGTTTACCCCTCCCCCTACCCCCTCCCCATGGACTTGAACAGGGGGTTCCGCGAGTCGTCGGAGCGTCCAAAACGGCCTCGGCGAGGAAGCCAAAATCATTGATGACACCGGAGAAAAACCCCAATCCGATTTTTGT
>CAUYUJ010022214.1:48019-126856 GCA_963575745.1 Prorocentrum cordatum
CCTTCGGTGGAGCTCCCGATGGAGCCACGAAACGTTGTACTGGACGGGGAACCGCATGCGAACTGCGCCACTGGGACCTTCGGTGGAGCTCCCTCTGGGGCCCCGAAGCGCTGTACTGGGCGGGGGAACCGCATGCGGACTGCGCCACTGGGACCTTCGGTGGAGCTCCCTCTGGGGCCACGAAGCGCTGTACTGGCCCGGGGAACCGCATGCGGACTGCGCCACTGGGACCTTCGGTGGAGCTCCCTATGGGGCCACGAAGCTCTGCACTGGGCGAGGGAGCCGCATGCGGACTGCGCCACTGGGATCTTCGATGCAGCTCCCCTTGGGGCCACAAAGCGCTGCACTGGGCGGGGGAGCCGCATGCGGACTGCGCCACTGGGACCTTCGGTGGAGCTCCCTCTGGGGTGGCGAAACGCTGTACTGGGTGGTGGAACCGCATGCGAACTGCGCCACTGGGACCTTTGGTGGAGCTCCCTCTGGGGCTCCGAAGCGCTGTACTGGGCGGGGGAACCGCATGCGGACTGCGCCTCTGGGACCTTCGGTGGAGCTCCCTCTGGGGCCACGAAACGCTGCACTGGGCGGGGGAACCGCATGCGGACTGCGCCACTGGGACCTTCGTGTAAGGGGTGTGCCAAAGTGAGGGGGGTGACGGGAGGAGGTAGGAGGGGGAGGAGGAAAGCGGGACGCTGTCCTTTCAAAACGAGGACGCAACACCACAGGATAGTTCGGAAAAACCATTACACTGAAAAACCAAAACACCAACGACATCCAACACCCAAGACCGAAACACCCTCCCAAAACAATCACTCGGAAACAACAACACCACCAACAACAACAACAACAACAGCAACAGCAACAACAATAACAACAATAACAACAACAACAACAACAACAACAACAACAACAACAACAACAACAACAACAACAACAACACCAACACCACCAACAACAACAACAACACCAACAACAACAACAGCAACAGCAACAGCAACAGCAACAACAACAACAACAAGAGCAACAACAGCAACAACAACAACAACAACGACAACGACAACGACAACGACAACAACAACAGCAGCAGCAGCAACAACACTCAGTTTACCCTCATGCGCGATGTTCCCACACGAAGCAACATATCCCGCCTCGAAAACACATGCCCGCACCTTGCTGCGCCGATGCGAGACCACCAGTGGAACCCCAGCGCAGGGTAAAACACAAGGAAGTATCGAACTTCAGGATTGCCTTGGTAAGGGTGGGGGCTGTCGGCGGTGAGGCAAGGACCTGGCCCTGAGTACGAAGGGAGGAAGTCTCGAGCAGGGCTGCTGCTGTTGCTGGGAGCGGCGCCAATGCTGAAGAGAATAGGGCGCTTGTCCAGCGTAAAACAAAACGAAGTCTCGAGGGGGAACGCTGGTTTTGTTGGGACGGCTGCTTTCGGCGGCGAGGAAGAATACCGCCTTGAGTAAGAAAGGAGGAAACATCGAGCGTGAGCCGTGGTTTTGTCGGGGCGGGGGCTGTTGGCGGCGAGGAACAGCACCGTCCCGAGGAAAAACAGAAGAAGAAAGAAATCTCGAGCGGGAGGGTTGTTCTTGCTGGGAGCGGCGCCAATTCCAAAGTCCAGCGTGAAACGGAAGTCTCGGGCGGGAGCGCTGGTTTTGTCGGGGCGGCGGTTTTCGGCGGCGGGGAGGAAAACCACCTTGAGTAAGAAGGGGGGAAGCATCGAGCGGGAACCGTGGTTTTGTCGGGACGGGGGTTGTCAGCGGCGAGGAACAGCATCGTCTCCAGGAAAACGGGATGAAGCCTCGAGCGGGAGAGTTATTCTAGCTGGGAGCGGCGCCAATTTAAAAGAGAGTTGGGCGCCAATCCAGCGTAAAACGAAAGGAAGTCTCGGGCGGGAGCGCTGGTTTTGTCGGGGCGGCGGTTTTCGGCGGCGAGGAAGAGCACCGCCTTGAGTAGAAAAAGGAGGCAACCTCGAGCGGGAGCGTTGTTTTTGCTGGGGGCGGCGCCGGTGAGAGAAAGACTAGCGCGCCAGTCCAAGGTAAAACGGGAGGAATTCTCGAGCGGGAGCGCTGGTTTTGTTAGGGCGGCGGCTTTCGGCGGCGAGCAAGAACACCAGCCCTGAGTAAGAAAGGAGGAAGTCTCGAGCGGGAGCGTTGTTGTTGTTGGGGGTCCGGTTTTGGCGGTCCCCCAAACCGCTCGAGCGTGAGCTTCATTTTCAATGAACATGTAGCCGGCGCCTCGGTGAGAGCGCCAGGGCGCCTGTAAAGTGTCCAACAGTAATAATCGTTCAGTAATTGACATTCCACAACAACAACAGCAGCAACAACAACAATACGTCAACAACATCAACAACAACAGTTAACATAATTTTAAGACTGTTCGCTCCTATCTGCTCACGTGCCAACCCATACGTATATCCCAAGCCCTCGGTATCTGCCCTCGTCGTCTTCGATCGTACCCCCTTGGGGGTATAGCTTCCTTACCTGCTACGTGTATTTAGTGCAGCCCCTAAAACAAGGGAAGAGAGGACGGGTGGAAGGGGGAGGGAGAAGAATGGAGCACGAGAGAAATTAGAAGGAGGGGGTCAAGGAGCAGAAAACAAGTGGTAGAACCAGACGGGCAGATCGGGTGGGCAGACCCATAGCGGGCAGGTCGGGAAGGCGGGCCAAGGCGAAGAGGTCGAGCAGGCGGGTTACTGAAGCATGGGTCCTGCATGAATCGCGAGGAAGTCTCGAGCGATAGCGCAATTCCCAAGTAAATTGTGAGAAAAGCCAGCGTGGGCCACGAAGGGCATAAAATCCGAGGCCACAGAGGGCAGCGACGGGGCCGCTGAAGGCAGCACTGGGGCCACGAAGGGCAGCGAGGGGGCCACAAATGGCGACAGCGGGGCCACGAAGGGCATGCTTATGGGGCCACGACGGGCGCGGGCGAGCGGGGGCCACGAAGGGCAATCGTATACGGGGCCACAGAGGGCGACAGCGGGGCCACTGAGGGCAGCAAAGGGGCCACGAAGGGCATATAATGCGAAGCCACAAAGGGCAGCGACGGGGCCACTGAGGGCAGCAACGGGGCCACGATGGGCAGCGAGCGAAAGCGACCGCGGAACCAGTACGGGCAGCGAGGGGCATCAAAGGCGGGCGAAGGGCAACGAGCGGCGACTGCAGTCGTTAACGGGCTGGTCGGGCGGGCAGGCCTCGACGGGCGGGTCGAGCGGGCGGGTTGTTGAAGCATGAGTCCTGCTTGAACCGCCCAGCAAGATGTAGCGTGAACGCGACTCCTGAGTGTCGAGGACCGGCATCTGAATAAATTGTGAGGAAATATCAAGCGAAGCGGTTCGGTGGCAAGTTGCGAGGAAGTCCCAATCGAGAACGCGATTCTGCAATACATTGTCAGGAATTATTAGGCGGGAAGTCCGAAGCAACAACGCGATTCTTCGATACATTGTGAAGAAAAGTCAAACGGGAGCCGTTGTGGTTGTAAACCGGGGGCCAACAACACAATTTGACCCTCAAAGTTTTCCCTGATTAAAAACAGGGTGCGAGCTCCGGGAGGGGCACTTCAATCGACAAAAATATAATGTGCACCGGGCGGGGGGGAATCAACAATAATTATTCTCCAGAAATGGAAGTTCAACAACAACAACAACAACAACAGCAACAACACCAGCAACAGCAACAGCAACAGCACCAACAACAACACCACCACCACCGACAACAACAACAACGACAACAACACCACACGACGACGACGACGACGACGACGACGACGACGACGACGACAACAACAATCATTTTAAGACTGTTCGCTTTTATCTGCTCGAGTGTCATTGAGCGTGCATTTTCCAAACCCTCGATGCCCGCCCCTTCCGTCTTCGATCATACCACTTTTGGTGGGTTATATTTCTTCGTGAGTTCTGCGTGATTAGCCAGGAAATTTCCAGCGAGAGAGCATTCCTAAGTAAATTTGAAGAAGTCCCCAGCGAACGCGCGATTCCTGAATGGCACAATCGCGGCGCCTGAATAAATTGCGAGGAAGTCTCAGGCGGGAGCGCGATTCTTGAGAAAATTGCGAGGAAGTCTCAAGCGGGAGCGGGGGACCGCAGTACATTTCAAGGAAATATCAAGCGGGAACCATTGTTATTGTAAACTGGGGGCCAGGGACACAATTTGAGGAGGAAAACTTTCCCTGATAAAAAACCAGGTGCGAGCGCCGGGAGGGGCACTTCAATTGAAAAATGCCATGTGCACCGGAGGGGGGGATCAACAATAATGATTCTTCAGTAGTGAGAGTTCAACGACAACAACAACAACAACAACAACAACAACAACAACAACAACAACAACAACGACAACACAATTATCCTGTCGACGGACCCAACCGTATGCAGTTGCGAGTAACGCAATGGTAAATACTGTCCTCGGTGGAACTCCCTATGGAGCCACGAACCGTGTGAGGGGTGCGCCGCAATTGGTGTGGAACTGCATGCGAACTTTGCTGCTGGAGCCTTCGGTGGAACTCCCTGTGGGGTCACGAACCGAACCGTGTGAGGGGTGCGCCGGAATGGGGGTGGAACTGCATGCGAACTTTGCCACCGGGGCCTTCGGTGGAGCTCCCTATGGGGCCACGCACTGCGTGAGGGGTGCGCCGAGGTGGGGGTGGAACGGTGGAACTGCATGCGAACTTTGCCACTGGGGCCTTCGGTGGAGCTCCCCATGGGGCCACGAGCCGTGTGAGGGGTAAGCCGAAGCAGATACATGCGGAGGGCAGGGGCACAGAGGCGGAGGAGGGGGAGGTGGAAGGAGGAGAGGAGACGCGGGTCGCTGTCTCGTCAAAACGAGGACCCAACACCACAAGATGGCTGGGAACAAACAAACAAACAAGCAAGCAAACCACACTTGCAGACCGTTCTCTGTGGAGGCGGCGGGGGTGACTAAAACGTTTACATGTTTGGTGTGTGTGTGTGTGTGTGTGTTTGGTTGTTATTTGTGTTCGTTATCTTTCCGAGCCGTCGGTGTTTGGTTTCTTGTCATTGTTGCTGTTCCTTGTTTTTGTTTTCCTGTTTTTCAGCTCCCATCCCCCCCCGCTTGGAGGCTTCCCACGCCTGGAGCGGAGGTGGAGAAAGGCGGTAGGAGCGTCGGCTCAAGCAGCACAGCCATGCCCAAGGACAGGGGCAGGACCCCTTAGAAGCACGACGCTCCTAAGAGCAACACCCGCTACGAGTGCAAGAAGAGCCGCAACGAGCGCCGCAAGGTAGCCCGCTTGGACGTCAAGCGCAACCTACTCTTCCCGGCCTTCTACTGCGTGTGCGAAATGGAACTGGAGTTAGGTCGGACATGTCCTCCTACAGGCGGGTTCTGGACAAAGAATAAGAATTACCCTGTGACGTACCCAACCCATTTGTATCATGGGAAACGAGGAGTTGACCGAAACTTGCATGGACAATCAAATTGCAGGATCCGTTGTTTGATATGTAAGCTACTTGGGACACGCGCCTATGGCATGATGCGCAGGAGAACCACACAAGAAAGAGGGCAACAGCTACAGGCTCGAAGAGGACATGGGGAGACGGGAGCGAAGAGCAGGAGAAAGACGTGCGGGAAGCCCACTGTGCTGGGCCCCTCAGCAGCCCTCGAAAGTGGCGACAGTTTCACAGATCGCAGCCCCCCAGGGATGGCGAGGTCCCATTTGAGTCTGCGGTGAGTACCCACTGTGCTGGGCCCCTCAGCAGCTCTCGAAAGCGGCGACAGTTTCACAGATCGCAGCCCCCAGGGATGGCGAGGTCCCATTTGAGTCTGCGGTGAGTACCCACTGTGTTGGGCCCCTCAGCAGCCCTCGAAAGTGGCGACAGTTTCACAGATCGCAGCCCCCCAGGGATGGCGAGGTCCCATTTGAATCTGCGGTGAGTACCCACTGTGCTGGGCCCCTCAGCAGCCCTCGAAAGTGGCGACAGTTTCACAGATCGCAGCCCCCAGCAGCCTTTGAATCCGCCGTGAGTACCCACTGTGCTGGCCCCCCCAGCAAGCCTCGAAAGTGGCTGCAGTTTCGCAGATCGCAGCCCCCCAGGGATGGTGAGGTCTAAATTGAATCAACCGTGAGTACCCACTGTGCTGGGCCCCCCAGCAGCCCTCGAAAGTGGCGACAGTTTCACAGATCGCAGCTCCCCATGGATGGCGAGGTCCCATTTGAATCCGCCATGGGTACCCACTGTGCTGGGCCCCCCAGCAGCCCTCGAAAGTGGCGACAGTTTCACAGATCGCAGCCACCCAGGGATGGCGAGGTCTAATCTGAATCCCCGTAGGGCGTCACTCCGCTGGGCCCCCCAGCAGCCTCGAAAGTGGCGACAGTTTCACAGATCGCAGCCCCCCAGGGATGGCGAGGTCTAATCTGAATCCCCGTAAGGCGTCACTCCGCTGGGCCCCCCAGCAGCCTCGAAAGTGGCGACAGTTTCACAGATCGCAGCCACCCAGGGATGGCGAGGTCCATTTGAATCCGCCGTGGGTACCCACTGTGCTGGGCCCCCCAGCAGCCCTCGAACGTGGCGACAGTTTCACAGATCGCAGCCCCCCAGGGATGGCGAGGTCCCATTTGAATCCGCCGTGAGTACCCACTGTGCTGGGCCCCCCAGAAGCCCTCGAAAGTGGCGACAGTTTCACAGATCGCAGCCCCCCAGGGATGGCGAGGTCCTATTTGAATCCGCCGTGGTACCCACTGTGCTGGGCCCCCCAGCAGCCCTCGAAAGTGGCGACAGTTTCACAGATCGCAGCCCCCCAGGGATGGCGAGGTCCCATTTGAATCCGCCGTGGGTGCCCACTGTGCTGGGCCCCCCAGCAGCCCTCGAAAGTGGCGACAGTTTCACAGATCGCAGCCCCCCAGGGATGGCGAGGTCCATTTGAATCCGCCGTGGGTGCCCACTGTGCTGGGCCCCCCAGAAGCCCTCGAAAGTGGCGACAGTTTCACAGATCGTAGCCCCCCAGCGCCTGCGAGGTCTAATCTGAATCCCCGTAGGGCGTCACTCCGCTGGCCCCCCCAGCAGCCTCGAAAGTGGCGACAGTTTCACAGATCGCAGCCCCCCAGGGATGGCGAGGTCTAATCTGAATCCCCGTAGGCGTCACTCCGCTGGGGGCAGAAAGTGGCGACCACAGATCGCAGCCCTGGCGATCTGTCCCCGTAGGGCGTCACTCCGCTGGGGTGGCAGCCTCGAAGTGGCGACAGTTTCACAGATCGCAGCCCCCCAGGGATGGCGAGGTCTAATCTGAATCCCCGTAGGGACGTCACTCCGCTGGGCCCCCCAGCAGCCCTCGAAAGTGGCGACAGTTTCACAGATCGCAGCCCCCCAGGGATGGCGAGGTCTAATCTGAATCCCCGTAGGGCGTCACTCCGCTGGGCCCCCCAGCAGCCTCGAAAGTGGCGACAGTTTCACAGATCGCAGCCCCCCAGGGATGGCGAGGTCTAATCTGAATCCCCGTAGGGCGTCGCTCCGCTGGGCCCCCCAGCATCCCTCGAAAGTGGCGACAGTTTCACAGATCGCAGCCCCCCAGGGATGGCGAGGTCTAATCTGAATCCCCGTAGGGCGTCACTCCGCTGGGCCCCCCAGCAGCCTCGAAAGTGGCGACAGTTTCACAGATCGCAGCCCCCCAGGGATGGCGAGGTCTAATCTGAATCCCCGTAGGGCGTCACTCCGCTGGGCCCCCCAGCAGGCCTCGAAAGTGGCGACAGTTTCGCAGATCGCAGCCCCCAGGGATGGCGAGGTCTAATCTGAATCTGTCACTCCGCTGGCCCCCCAGCAGCCTCGAAAGTGGCGACAGTTTCACAGATCGCAGCCCCCCAGATGGCGAGGTCTAATCTGATCCCCGTGGGCCTCACTCCGCTGGGCCCCCAGCAGCCCTCGAAAGTGGCGACAGTTTCACAGATCGCAGCCCCCCAGGGATGGCGAGGTCTAATCTGAATCCCCGTAGGGCGTCACTCCGCTGGCCACCCCAACAGCCCTCGAAAGTGGCGACAGTTTCGCAGATCGCAGCCCCCCAGAGAAGAGAGGCGGAGGCGGGAGGGGGCGGGAGGCGGGAAGGAAGGAAGGAAGGAAGGAAGGAAGGAAGGAAGGAAGGAAGGAAGGAAGGTGGGGGCGGGAGGCGGGAAGGAAGGAAGGAATGAAGGAAGGAAGGTGGAGACCGCAGTGCTCTATTCAAAATTACCCTGTGACGTACCCAACCCATTTGTATCATGGGAAACGAGGAGTTGACCGAAACTTGCATGGACAATCAAATTGCAGGATCCGTTGTTTGATATGTAAGCTACTTGGGACACGCGCCTATGGCATGATGCGCAGGAGAACCACACAAGAAAGAAGGGCAACAGCTACAGGCTCGAAGAGGACATGGGGAGACGGGAGCGAAGAGCAGGAGAAAGACGTGCGGGAAGCCCACTGTGCTGGGCCCCTCAGCAGCCCTCGAAAGTGGCGACAGTTTCACAGATCGCAGCCCCCCAGGGATGGCGAGGTCCAATTTGAGTCTGCGGTGGGTACCCACTGTGCTGGGCCCCTCAGCAGCTCTCGAAAGCGGCGACAGTTTCACAGATCGCAGCCCCCAGGGATGGCGAGGTCCCATTTGAGTCTGCGGTGAGTACCCACTGTGTTGGGCCCCTCAGCAGCCCTCGAAAGTGGCGACAGTTTCACAGATCGCAGCCCCCCAGGGATGGCGAGGTCACATTTGAATCTGCGGTGAGTACCCACTGTGCTGGGCCCCTCAGCAGCCCTCGAAAGTGGCGACAGTTTCACAGATCGCAGCCCCCAGCAGCCTTTGAATCCGCCGTGAGTACCCACTGTGCGGGCCCCCCCAGCAAGCCTCGAAAGTGGCTGCAGTTTCACAGATCGCAGCCCCCCAGGGATGGTGAGGTCTAAGTTGAATCAACCGTGAGTACCCACTGTGCTGGGCCCCCCAGCAGCCCTCGAACGTGGCGACAGTTTCACAGATCGCAGCCCCCCAGGGATGGCGAGGTCCCATTTGAATCCGCCATGGGTACCCACTGTGCTGGGCCCCCCAGCAGCCCTCGAAAGTGGCGACAGTTTCACAGATCGCAGCCCCCCAGGGATGGCGAGGTCTAATCTGAATCCCCGTAGGGCGTCACTCCGCTGGGCCCCCCAGCAGCCTCGAAAGTGGCGACAGTTTCACAGATCGCAGCCCCCCAGGGATGGCGAGGTCTAATCTGAATCCCCGTAGGGCGTCACTCCGCTGGGCCCCCCAGCAGGCATCGAAAGTGGCGACAGTTTCACAGATCGCAGCCCCCCAGAGAAGAGAGGAGGAGGCGGGAGGGGGCGGGAGGCGGGAAGGAAGGAAGGAAGGAAGGAAGGAAGGAAGGAAGGAAGGAAGGTGGGGGCGGGAGGCGGGAAGGAAGGAAGGAAGGAAGGAAGGTGGAGACCGCAGTGCTCTATTCAAAACAAGTACCCAACGCAGGAGGGTTGGGAACAAGTACCCAACGCAGGAGGGTTGGGAAATAGTCAAAACATCTTCAAACGTAGACAAAAAATAGTCGACGAAACGTCCCCCGACTGTTGTTTGACTCTTCTTGAATATGTCTCCTGTGGAGGGACACGCCCGACTTAACACTGGAGGTCAACGCCCTCTGGCGCCAAAAGGCGACGATCGGAAATCCTTGACCCGCACACACGGGGGGGGGCGGAACCCGACCCCCGACGCCCAGGCAGAGAGGCCAAACCATCGATATCGGAGGCGAGGGGGTGAGAGATCGGGGGCGGCCAAGAGGGGGGGGCGTCCAAGAGGGGGGGGGGGGGGGGGCGCACAACATTGCCGGCGGCATGTGCGCGGCCCAAGGGGGGCCCAGGACGTATTGAAGTAGGAAGAGGCGCCATGAGATCTGGGGAAATATCATAACCGCCGCCATGATATTCCCCCCCTCCCCTTGTCATCACCCCGCCGCCCCCCGTGAGATCGCAGCGAAACGGTGAGCCCCCCACCGGGAAATCGGTGTCGGTTTCGCGAGCGTGTCGTGCGGGCGGGCGAGGCGAATCCGGTGGCCACCCATGTGAGCCTCCCATACCGTCTTGTCGGCTCTTGCGAGCCTACGCTAGTCGACGCTAAATCGACGCTAGTCGACGCTAAGTCGACGCTGGTCGACTCTAAATCGACGCTAGATCGACGCAAATCGACGTTAGATCGGCGCTATCTCATCGACTCCCAGACGCTAGTCGACGCTGAAGACGGAAGTGAGAGGGTATATTGGTCTCCCGATGATTTGCTACCATGAACTCGGTTTCGGTTTCGTGTTCGCGTCGTGCGTGCGAAGCGAAGCTGCGTGGGTGGGTAAGGAGGCTGAGCCCTCCTCTGGCCAGGGCGCCGCCGGGCCGAAAGGCCGCACCCCCGGGGTGTCCTGCGGTGGCCGGGGGTGTCCCCCACGGGTGTCCCGCCGGTGTCCCGTCGGTGCCCCGTCGGTGCCCCGTAGTGAGCTCGATAGTGAGATCGGTAGTGAGACCGATAGTGGGATCGATGGTGATGGTGGGATCATTGGTGATATCAATGATTATCAATGGTGGAATCGATCGTGAGATCGATAGTTCGATCGATAGTGGGATCGATTGAGTGAGACGTCGGTTCCTCCACCCCTCGAATCTTCACAGCACTCGAAAGATGGTCGTATGGGTACATATCCTTCGTGCTCCCTCCATCCGCAGGCACGGGGCCGGGCTCTGAAGAAAGGGGCCTCGCGGCCCCGAAGAAGTCCCTGCGCAGGGCCGAAGAGGCGAAACCACAAGGAGGTCGACAGGCTGCCCAAGGCCACGAGCACAAAAGCTCAGCAGCGCATCCCTTCTCACCTTGCTGTAGGAGGAGGAGGAGGAGGAGGAGGAGGAGGAGGAGGAGGAGGAGGAGGAGGAGGAGGAGGAGGAGGAGGAGGAGGAGGAGGAGGAGGAGGAGGAGGAGGAGGAGGAGGAGGAGGAGGAGGAGTCTTGCCGTCTCGGCCTCGGCGAGCCGTGCCGCGCGCAGGGCGCGCCCCGCGATTTTGGATGGGGGCCCGCCCCCGCCCGTGGGCACGGCCGTGCTGCTGGAGCCTGCGGGCCTACCGCCCTCCACCTCCTCCTTGTCCAGGCGGGGGAGGCTGGTCCTCCTCGTCGTCGTCCTCCGCCTCCTCCTCCTCCTCCTCCTCCTCCTCCTCCCCCTCCTCCTCCTCCTCCTCCTCCTCCTCCTCATCGTCCTTCTCCTCGTCCCCCCTCCGGGCGGGAGGGATCGGAGGTGAACGCAGCCGAAGAAGCCAGAGACCGACGGCTCAGAGAGCCAAGGACCACGAGGAGAGCATCAACACGCAACCAAGCAACAAACAAACGAGTTAGTCATCCCCGTCGCCCCCACAGAGAACGGGCTGTAATGTAGTGTGGTGTATGTTGTTGTTGTTGTTGGTGGTGGTGTTGTTGTTGTTGTTGTTGTTGTTGTGGTTGGTGTTGTTGTTGTTGTTGTTGTTGTTGTTGTTGTTGTTGTTGTTGTTGTTGTTGTTGATGATAAAATTCCTTGTTTGATATGTTTCAGTCCTGTGCCGTTGGTTTCTTTGCTGTGTGCTTTTCATTGTTTTTTGTTTTCCACCCCCCCCCCCCCCCACTTGAGGAAGAGGGATAACCGGAAAACAATGAAGAGGACGATCGGGAATGATAAGGAGGAAACAGTGGGTTGAGGATGACGAAGAGAAGGATGACGCGACGGAAGAGGGGGATGAGGAGGAGGAGGAGGAGGAGGAGGAGGAAGAGGAGGCGGAGGAGGAGGAGGAGGAGGAGGAGGAGGAGTGAGGAGCGAGAGAACGGACGAGCGAAACTGAGTTGGAAATGAAGCCGCTTCTTTTGAAATGCTCGGGAGAGGAGGAGGAGAAGGAGGAGGAGAAGGACGAGGAGGAGGAGTGGGAGGCAAAGGAGGAGGAGGAGGAGGAGGAGGAGGAGGAGGAGGAGGAGGAGGAGTGGGAGGCGAAGGAGGAGGAGGAGGAGGAGGAGGAGGAGGAGGAGGAGGAGGAGGAGGAGGAGGAGTGGGAGGAGAGGTTGCACTGAGGTTGCGCTTGGGGCTGAGGAGTGGGAGGGGGAGGGCCAGTCGCGCTGAGGTTGCAGGCTTGGGCTGGAACTTGCGGGTTGTCTGCGTTGCATGGTTGTGAGACTTGGCATGCCACGCGCTCAATCTTACAAGATATTCAGACGTGGGAGTTGCAATATTTGCGAATCATGCTTCGGATGCGGCCGCGGCCGGACGAGGGCAGGATGCATTACAAGATTCGCACGGCAGAGAAGTTGCGAGAATGTTTCCGATTTAACAGAGCTGACTTCTGCACGCACAAGAATCTCAGAGATGTCTACAAGTCTGCCTGGCGCGAACAACGAGCACACCTCGGATACAGCCAGGCTCCGCTGAAGTGGGCCCGGGAGTATCGGCCCCAAGCCGAATGACAGACGGTTTTGGGAGTCAGCCCACAGCACGAACGTCGTCAACACGGTTTCGGTGCACAGCTCGTCGGGGCATAAAAACCTGCCTGGGAGGATGCAGTCTGCGCGGTGCTCGACCCACACTGGAGGTCTGGTCTCCGCAAGTGCACTTCAGAGAGTGCATGGATGGACGGTTGCGGGCAGTATATCGACGCAGCGTGCGACTTCTACCGCACCCGGCCGCCGACCAGGGCCGCGAGCAGTCCAACCGGCGCACTCTCGAGCGTGAAGCTTCCGGTGACCTTCGAGACTCCTCCTCCTCCTCCTCCTCCTCCTCCTCCTCCTCCTCCTCCTCCTCCTCGTACCCGCCGCTGCCCCCGCACCCGGACGATCCTGCTTGGGATAGTTTGGAGCGCCGCGTGTGGTTGCAAGTGGACTGCAAAAGCGTCGCTGGTATTTGCAATGGCGTCTCTGTTCTGAAGGCGCCTCCGTTGGAACCCATCTTCCGCCGCATCGTGCAGAGCTTGTAGGATATCTCTACTCGCGGCTGGCTTCCCGAACGAGATGTCGACCCACTGCTTATCTGGAGCCCGCGGGAATTCAACACCCCTGCAGATCATCTTGTGAACGCAGCAATGGACACAGATACTTGTTGGATCTGGCGAGACGAAGCGCTGCTGAAGGCGGAGGGCAACCATGCAATCAAAATTTGCATCGACGGAGGGTTGCGCAGGCAAGATGGCGGAAAACATAGAAGCGGCTTCGGCTTCGCAGCGTATGCGCGAATGCCGGATGGATCCCATCACCCATTTCTTCTTGCTGCGCGTCCTGTGCACGGACTTGGTTCAGCTCTTCACGCAGAGGCATCAGCCCTTGAGTGGACCCTGTCACAGTGTTCTAGGGCGACGCAATCTATACATATCCACTGCTCCCTGGCCAGGCCCATCCTGAACACAGCAGCTGTGTATACGCCACGCCCTCCTGGTTTGGCCAGGAGGGCGTATACACAGCTCCTGGGTTCAGGATGGGCCTGGCCAGGGAGCAGTGGATATGTATAGATTTCGTCCCCCGATGTTCTTTTCTTTAGGCAAGCATTCGTAAACACCCTGTAACGTCATCGGTTTCCGGCCCTTGGGGTCTGCACGACGAGCCGTGCGTTCGTCGCTCCCCTTCTCCCGCTCTCTCGCCGCCGCCGCTGCGGCTGCCGCCCCCGTCGTCTTTTCCTCTCCACTGTGTTGCCGAGTTGAGCGCTGGGGATCGCTCGGGCGGGCCCGTGCCGAAACGAAACGAAACGCGTGGGAGGAGAAGGAGGAGGAGGAAGAAGAAAGGCTCTGAAATGGCCCAAGAGGGCCCCCCCACGGGAGTCCCTCGGCAAATAATCCTGTTGCCGGAAATCTGTGACGGTGGCTGAATTGAAGGCGGCGGTGAGGGCGACGGCAGCGGCCACGACAGCGGCAGCGAAAAACCCAGACCTCCGACGTCGTGAGTTTTTCCCACCGTGGACCCCTGCAGGGTTAGACCACTTCCCCAGGACCCGCTTTATTCTTGAGTCGCGTTTTTTGACGGTCACGGGCCCCTTGAAGGCCCCATGAGGCCGAAACTGCTGGAAAACCTTCCGTCGTCCTTTTCCCCCACGACGCGAGCATGTCAGGCACGACGGCGGCGGCGGCGGCGGCGAGGCTGACGGCGACGGCGGCCACGACGGCGGCCTCCGCGGCGGCAGCGGCGACGACGGCGGTGTAGCCGCCTGCGCTCTCCTCCGACGCCTGCCGGGGCATGGACGCGTTGGCCGCAGCCACCTCTGCGTCCTCCGACGCCTGCCTGGGCATCTGCTCCGCGGGACCCTCGGCCACCTCGTCGGCGTCGTCGCTGGCCTGCGGAGCGGTTCGGCCGCGGCGGCGGCGGCGACGTTGACGGCGAGGATGGCGATGAGGCTGCCGGCGACGACGGCGACGGCGATGGCGACGACGACGACGACGACGACGGCGACGACGACGTTGAAGACGACGACGTTGACGACGACAGCGACGACGACGACGTCGACGACGACAGCGGCGGCGGCGGCGAGATGAGGACAAGGAGGTGGAGGAGGTGGCTGTGGAGGAGAGGGATGAGGGGGAGGAAGGAGGGGGATGACGATGGTGGTTGAGGAGGGGGAGGGGGCGGGCGAGGATGAGGATACTGACGATCAGTACGAGGATGAGGAAGAGAAGGAGAAGGAGAGGAGGAGAGGAGGAGGAGGAGGAGGAGGAGGAGGAGGAGGGGGAGCTGGGGAGGAGGGGGAGGAAAGGGAAGAGGTTTTGACGTCCAAGGACGATGGCAGCGGCGAGCCGCCAAACGCGACAGATATCCCCACGAAGGGGGGAGCCGATCCAGATGCGACGCTCGCGTTGATCCCGCCGTGCTTTGCCCACGCAGCAACCACGATTCCTCCTTGTCGTCCCCATCCCCACCCTCTTTTCCGCCCTCCTTGCTCTCCCCTTATCCTCCCCCCCCTCCCCCCCCTCCTCCTCCTCCCCCGCCTACTCCTCCTCCTCCTCCTCCTCCTCCTCCTCCTCCGCCTGCCTCGTCCTCCTCCTCCTCATCGTCCCCCTTCCCCGCCTCCGCTGGAACGTCGGAAGAAGCCCCTGCATCGCCCACACCTGCCAACGAAAACAGCGGTGCCGAAGAAAGGGAGGGAGGGCGACGTCGCTCCCGCCCCACTGCGCGCGCGAGCTGGGCGGCACCCGCCTCCTGGGACAGCTTTGACATCGCCAAGCTGTCGGTGAGTCGACAGCGCCATTGGTCCCAGGAGCAAGCGGACGCAGTGCTCAGGCGCGGGTGTTTCTCTTCAGGCTCAAGGGCGCGCGCTTCCATATCTACCCAGGCGCGCTCGTCTCGCCGTTGTCTTGTTCTACGTAACGTTGTGTGCGGAGGAGGAGGAGGAGGAGGAGGAGGAGGAGGAGGAGGAGGAGGGGGACGACGACGACTGTGACGTCGACGACGAGGGGAAGGGGGAGGAGGCGCTAGATCGATGAGGGCGCAGATCACGCAGCGTGCTGTCAACATGGCAGCGCGGGGCCTTGACGAGATCACTCTGCGCGGCATGCAGTCCAGCGCAGACGGCGACGCGTCCAGGACGACGATGATGATGCTGATGATGATGATGCTGGTGATGATGCTGGTAATGATGATGACGATGATGATGGGTGGTGATGACGGGGATGATGGAGATGATGGTGATGATGGTAGTGATGATGAGTGCGATGCTGATGATGAGGATGATGCTCGTGGTGATGATGCTGCTGATGATACTCTTACGTGATGATGACGAGGATGGTGACGATGCTGATGATGATGCTGATGCTGATGATGATGATGGTGGTGATGCTGCTGAGGGTGATGATGATGCTGACGATGCTGATGATGATGGTGTTGATGGTGGTGATGCTGCTGATGATGATGACGATGCTGACGATGCTGATGATGCTGATGATGAGGGGAAGACGAGCGGACGAGATGAATCGCAAACCTTACTTTTGTTCGACCGGCGGTTCCAAGTGCAACTCCAACTGGTGATGGTGGGACTTCTTGTTATAACGCAAATGTAAAACAGTCCCAGAGTTCAAACACTCAAGCCATCACGTGACCACAAGAGTCGCAATCTAGCAACACAGCCCCCTCGATTGTTTCACGAGGAAGTCATGCACGGCGAGAGCCCCTGAACAGCAATAGCCATTTGCTCCCTGCGACAGTCGTGAACGATGCGGCCAACATCTCGAGACAATCATGTCCCAATAACATTGGGCTACAATGCTGGTGTCCAAGAACATTGGGCTACAATGCTGGTGTCCAGAAACTCAAGTCGCTGGGCATCTCAGTGGAGACGGGCAGCAGAAGCAAGGCGATGGGGAGGAAGCGGGGGAGCTGGTGGAGGAGGAGGCGGAGGGGCACGTGGAGCAGGGGGAGAAAGAATACGTGGGGGCGCAGGAGGAAGCTGATGATGATGATAATGATGGCAAATGATGATGATAGTGGTGAGGAGGAGGCGGAAGAAGAAGACACTCGATCTCAGTTTGCCCGACGGCATTTGTCACTGCTCGCGCGAGTGGGCCGCGTAGGCGACCCAGGGGTGCTCCAGGGAGGAAGAGAGGAGATGATGACGTCCATGATGATGATGCTGATGCTGATGCTGCTGATGATGATGCTGGTGATGATGATGTTGATGATATGATGATGATGATGATGATGATTTATGATGATGATGATGATGATGATGATGATGATGATGATGATGATGATGATGATGATGATGATGATGATGATGATGATGATGATGATGATGATGTGGAGTAGAATGATGATGAGGATGAGGATGGTGGTGATGCTGTTGATGGTGATGCTGATGATGATGACGATGATGGGCTGGAGGAGGAGGAGGAGGAGGAGGAGGAGGAGGCGGAGAAGGATGAGGAGAGGAGGAGAGGGGCAGGCTAAGTAAGTGGCGCTCGCGCCACATCCGACACTCCACCCCTCCCGCACACCACGCCGCGACTAATCCCCTCCTGGTCGCCGAAGTCGGGCGAGGAACAGGGCCTCGATGCCTGGCCCGTCGTCGGCTGCGCGCGCGGAAGCGCGGCGAGGCGGGACCCTGCACTGCAAGAAGGAGGTGCGGCGACACCTGGGCGGAGAGGCGAGGCGTGCGCAGTCGGCCGGCCCCGAGGCCCCGCACCAGGGAAAGGGAAGGGCACGGAGGGGGCCGTGCCCGGAAGAGTCTTTCACGCGGCATGCAGCGTTGTCGAGTCCGAAGGGCATGAGGGAGGACGAGGAGGAGCAACCTGAGGAGGAGGAGCAGGAGGAGGAGGAGCAGGAGGAGGAGGAGGAGGAGGCAGATGGTGGACAGTAGGGGAGGGTGAGGAGGAGGAGGAGGAGGAGGAGGAGGCAGATGGTGGACAGTAGGAGAGGATGAGGATGAGGATGAGGATCAGGAGGAGGAGGACGACGACGAGAAGGAGGAGGATCGCCCGTGGCTCGTGGAGGAGGAGGAGGAGGAGGCTGTGAAGCGCAGGGGGCAAACGTGGCGGTCGCCGAGGCGAGGGCGCGATCCTAAGCAGCGGGGACGGAGCCCTACAGGCACGTGGCCGACGGCGAAGCGACAGCGCAGTCCTGAAAAGCCAAGAAACGAAGCGCGCTTCGGTCTGCAGGGCGCTCGCACGCAGTGCCGCACACACCAGGTCGTGCCACGGCACCTGGCGTGGACAAAATGGCACCACGCAGCAACCATGGCGGGGAGACGTGAGCCACATGCCGATCCGGAAATGTGGCACGCGCTGGGGGGAGGGCGCCATTCCAAACGATGGAAAGACATGGGCGTAGCCTGGAATGTGGCCAAGGGTTCAGCCAGAGGCACTATCTTGATTGCCAGCAAGCGAACAATACCAGTTCGGAGTCCTTGGTATGACAAGCTCATACGCGGGAACGGCGGGTCAGCACCCACACGTTGTCAAGGAAGAGAAGGTACTGTGTGGTTTGAGGATGGAGGATGGGAGGAGGAGAAGGAGGAGGACGAGGAGGAGGAGGAGGAGGAGGAGGAGGAGGAGAGGCACGATGATGAGGGGAAATGACGATGATCATAATAAGAGGCCATCGGGGGTTGCAAGAGTCTTCCCTCACCAGAGAGGGCCCCTAGTATCGGGCTACCCCCGAGCTAAATTTGCGACGCGTGGCTCAGGCACCGCTGCGGCTCGCCTCAGGCCAGGGGGGCCTCTCGGCTGCCGCGGTGCACCCAAAAAGCTCAGAGCAACACCCATCTCTCTCTGCCTTTCTGTGAGACCTGACTGGGGCACCAGGGGGCACACGGGAACTGCTGGGTCGACGCGCTCTCGAACGCCAGGAAGGCGACGAGCAAGAGCTTGATATCTGTAGAGTCGTATAACAAGTAAGTCAACGCTAGGTGGCACGACGGCGATGTTCTTCCACGCGGCTTCCGCACTTGTAGTCGTGACCTCCCACCTCTTCTCCTCACCCTCCTCCGTCTCAAGCTGCGTGTACACCGCAATCAGAGCGCTGGCATATCCGGTCGCTGCCGGGTCGAGTTTTTCTCCCGTTCCCTCGTGAGCACTCTCGCCTCGAGTTCTGGCACTGCCGCCCCGATCACCCTGGACTGGAGCATGGCCTTCCTGCGCTCGAAACTGGAGCAAACCCGCCAGAACCGTCCCACGCCACGCCACCCCATTCGGACCGCAGCACACCTAGCACGAATCTCCTCATCGTTGCGCCCCGAAGACTGTGTGAGCGAGCCGAGGGAGGAGGATATGGCCTGAACTTCTCCTGCGATGCGAACTTTGCCGTAGTGCAGCGCTCTTGTGAACCTCTGAGGTCCCCCCCACGAAGCATGGACAGACTGTCTTGTTTCTTTGCTCTGAGCCAGTCCAAGTCGCGCGAGTGCCTCGTCTAACTTTCGGCTAGGGACGTCAGCTCGAATGGTAGCGCCACGTGCATCAGGTACGACATGCGCGCAAGTCAGATCGTCAGCATACTTGTAAACCCAAAGGCTACACGACGCTTCCGCGATAGAAAGGGCACCCCGCAGTCAGTGCGTGCATGGCCGTCGTGGGACGAAGCGCTGGCTGCCGCCCCCCCGTCGGACGTGCGAATGCCACTCTGAACTTGGTGGCAGCATCCGAATCGCCCATGAAGCAGCCGACTGTGTTCGCGAAGGCGCCGTCCCCGCCGTACGCGTTGGCCACGCACGCCGTGCTCCGATGTCTGGCCAGCAGGGGTCTCGATGTCCGCGTCCGTGTGCAGCTGGTGCCCTGCGCTGTCAGGGCGTTCGCGCGCGTCGCCGGCAAATGGGTTGGCCACGTAGTGCTCAGTCGTGGTGTGGCTGCATCCTGCCTCTCGAAATCTCCACTGCACCACGTTTCCCGCCGCATGTGCTCCCACCCGCGACCGTCCCTGCACATCATGATCTTCATCCGGTATGCTGGCATCGCCTCGAGGCTGTCGCGATACCCACCCAACTGCTTCCCCAAGCCTTTAGCCTCTTGAGCGGACGAGTCCCTGCGAGCTGCGGTTTGCAGGAACTCCTGTAAGGAAGGTCCCACCACCAGTACACGTTCCTCTCGTGGCTTCTGTTGGGGACGGCACGAGAGAAGCATGCACCACACCTCCGTGGGTAGAGACCATGCAGGTGACGCCCTCCATCTGTGTCCTCGGGGGACTTGTCGATCATCTTGTCCAGGTCTGTGTTGGCAGCCTCCCAATGATCCGTAGCAGGGTAGGACAGATAGTCCTGCTGGGCCGCCCTATCGATGAAGTCCTCGAGTTGCAATGGGTACTATATGCTTCCAGTCCTCCGTCAACTCCAGGTAGTGCAAAGTCCTCCGTCCAGGTCTGCAGGTCAGGCTGTCAGTCTGGTGATAGGTAATATAGAATGGATGAAGAGACCAAGCCGCACCGAAAACCGAGAACCGTGACCGAACCGGACCGAACCCGCCGAAACAAAAAAAACATCGAACGGAGCCAAACCGAACCAAATCCGCACACAACCGAACTGCTTGTAATCGAACTGGACCGAACCGGAACCGAACCAGACGGAACCGAACAGGAACTGCACACACCCCCAAAGCCAGACTCCGAGGAAGGAAGAGCCCGAGGGGCCCGAGGGGCCTCTGGAAGCTTTCGGGGGCCCCAAAAGTGCCTATGGAAGCCTATGGGAGGCCCCAAGGGGGGGCTATGGGGGTCCCGAGAGGGCCTAAGGGGGCCTAAGAGGGCCTATGGAGCCTAAGGGGGCCTTTGGGGGGCGAAGGGGGCCTAGGGGGGCCTATGGGTGCCGAAGGGAGACTATGGAGTCCCATGAGGGCCCATGGGGGCCTATGGGGGCCTATGGGACCCCCAAGGGGGCAAATCTGTGCCCCAAGGGGGCCTATGGGGGCCTATGGGGGCCTCTGGGGGATGAAGGCGGCCCATGCGGGCCCCAAGGGGGGCTGTGGAGGCCTAAGGGAGCCTAACGACGCCTAAGGGGGCCCGTGGGGGCCTGTGGGAGCCCGTGGGGGCCTAAGGGTGCGTACCTATGGAGGCCTATGGGGGCCGAAGGGGGCCTATGTAGGCCCAAGGGGGCCTAAGGGGGCCTATGGCGGCTCCGCCGCTCGCGCGCCGCCGCCACCGCCGCCGCGGTTGTCGGCATTGTCGTCGTCAGCGTCTTCGTCGCCGCCGCCGTCGCCGGCCAGTGTCGTCGCCCGCCAGCAGCCCCCCGAATGCCTCCCAAAAGCTCCCTCGGGCGCCCATGAGGCCCCACTCGGCCCCCTTGGGCCCCATGGGCCCTCTTACGCCTTAGGCAACTATAATTGGGCCCCCTTAGGCCCTCGCAGGCTCGCATGAGCCCCCTTGGGCCTCCGCAGGCCTCCATAGGCTCCCATGGGCCCCCATGGGCACCCATGGGTCCCCATGGGCCCCCATGGGCCCCCGTTGGCCCCCGTAGTCCCCCTATCGACCCCCACGTCCCCGAACCCCGAACCGAACCAAAATCGAATCGAACAAGAACCGATTCAAACTGGAACTGGAACCGATCGTTCCGCTGGGAAAACTGGAACCGATCCGAACGGGTACCAGACCCAACCGAACCAGCCGAAACCGAACCGGCGTCAAAACGAACCGGCCAAACGAAACCGAACCGGAATGGAAACCGGACCGAACCGGTCCCTCCATGATCATGTGTTTGTCTTGATCCAGTCCCGTTGCCCGCCATCTCGAAACTCATCTTCTAGGCCACATCCTCGCGGTTGGTCCGTATTGCCGTATCAAACTGATATGCTAAGTCTCGCTCTCGTTCTCGTCGTAATTCGTCGATGATGATGCTGATGATGATGGAGGAGGAGGAGGAGGAGAAGGAGGAGGAGGAGGAGGAAGAGGAAGGCGTATCGGCCCTGAGGATCCCCAAAGTTACATCTCATACACATCCTCATTTCCTCTTGTACTTCTCGCAGGGAGTTCACGGCCTGAACATCGGCGGCGGGACCACGTCGACGTCCACCACCGCGAGAACCGCAGCACCCACGGGGGCCCGACCCCAACGCCCACGGTCGCCTGCTTGGCACCGTCGCCTACGCCGCGAGCGTGCCACCGCTCGGGTGCTCCTCCGCCTCGACCGAGCACGCCAACTCCTCGCCGACCACCACAGCGCACAGCAACCACCCCGACCACCCGCCACCACCATGGCGCCCAAGATGACCCAGACTCCAGTCGGCAGCTACCACAAGGAACAGTGGCACCAGCAGCGGTACCAGCACCGACACCAGCAACACCGAGGGGATACCACAGGCGCCCCTCGGACACAATGGCGCGCCCGCTGCCGTGACGACACCCGCGGCACGGGCAGCAGCGGCTCCATGGGACAGCAGCACCAGCAGCAAGCACAAAAACGACAACAGCACAGCCTCAACGTGCAACGTAGACAGGTTAGAGAAAAGAGACGGCTGCCAACATCGTCCCCATGACCCTCACCGAAGCCAAAAGACAGCAGCACTGGAACGAACCACCCCCAATGCACCGCTACGACAGAATCAAGGAGTACCGTAAGCATTTCAAATCAGACATCGACTACCTAATTGCCACCATCCAGCGACACGCCAACGACGACTACGATTTCGACGGAATCGTTACGAAGATCCGGCTACAGAAGTCCATGCTCCTATACTCGCACGACGCAAAGGACCAGCGAAGAGAGGTCGAGAGCATGATCAACGACACAGTCACCCAGATGGACGACTCAAAACAACAGCTGGAGGAGCTCCAGCAAAAGGCCACAGTACTGGGATATCGACATCGCCAACTTCGAAGGCTCCACGGCAGCATCAGGGGGGCCGACTCGGACGACGATGCGGACGCCGACTCAGCAACGACGCCCAGGAGGCGCGAAAAGCAACATCGCTCCGACACCCCAGCGCCCAACATGGGGAGACGTCGCCGAGGATACATCGGAGAAATGCCACCAGCACCACCAGTGACTCAAGCACCCACGGAGGCCTCCAACGTCAATAAGCTACGACAAGAGCTCCAAGAAGCACAGCAGAAAGCTGAAGCACAACGAAGTCATGCTGCACGGCAAAAAGCCATCATCAACCAGCTCGAGGAAGCGGAGGAGCCCCACTACAAGAACGAAAAGGAATGCTACCACAGGCTCCAGTGCTGCGAGATGGACAGGATGGAGGAGCACAAGAAGGAGATCCACGCCACCAGGAACGCAACCGAGAAGATCGCAGAGCATAGTGCGCACAAGACCGAGGAAGACAGCATTACCAATGAGAACCTCAGGAACGAGCCCCGCGAGGCCAACAACATCATGCGCCAGACCGTCGACCACAACAACAAACCTCACGGGAATCAAAACAGTGCGACGAGAGCTACCAGGAGACAGGCACCACCAGCGAGCACTTACAAAGAACCACCGAAAACTCACGACAACATATACATCAACCGCAGCAGCCACGCGTTGCGGACACGCTCATCAAGTACAACAACCTAGAGAAGAGCTTAGAAGAGAAAGACGAAGCCATGCCACAACTAGAGCACCAACAACAGATCAGCATCACCGACCAAACAACAGACAAGGAACGCAGCCCATCAACTCCACGACCAACAGCAGGCACAAGAACAACTGCGACAAGAACTCGCAACAGCGGGAGCCAAGAACGCGAACATCGAGGACCAGGCCCGCAAGCACATCCAGCATAACTACAACCTCTCAGAGTAAAGGGCCAGCTACCTCGAGAACGAGATCTGCGGGCAAAAGCAGATCATGCATACCGAGGAGAAGCAGTACCATAACAAGACCGAGATCATTCAGGCACTAGAGGGACGGACCGAGGACATGCAGAACCACGTCGTCCAGCTCCACCAGCACAAAGAGGCTTACGCGGCGACAGCGGAGCTACAAGCGGAACGCATACATTGCGACCGCCACCACCTCAACGCCGCACAAACTTCCATGGAGTCGCAGGATCAACTCCTCCAGCAGCTATACAGCAAGCAGCATGTCACGGAGACACACATGCAGCAACGGGAAAGACAGCTCGAGGACGCCCACTCAGACCTCCGTGCTGTGCAGAAGGTACGAGAAGCAGGCTTCGTCCACGACCTCGCCAACCAGCTCAGGGACGACGACCCTAGGGAGCACACAAAGGACGTACGCGCCCAGCTATGTACATGAACACGGCCCCTTGACCCGCGAGACCTGCCGCGCGATACGAACATTCGCGCAATGCGAACTCTCGAAACCAGCGTGGATTCATGTACATGTACGTCCTTCTTTCGCTCCTGAGACCCCCGCTCCATCATTACCTTCCTTTGGGCGCCACAGGGCACAGGACTGCACGAAGTCGACTCGGAAGCTCGGCCCGTCGTCATCCCCGGCCCCGGGATGCCCGACGTCGAGGACCACGGCGCCCGGACCCAGAGGGACGAATGCCAGCGCGAGAAGGACCTGTTCAACCTTGCGAAGACGACGCCCGAAGACGAACACTTAGCCGCCTTACCAGACGCTGACGGGACTACTCAAACTGCGCGACCTGGGCCGTTCGGAGAACAGATGCCACCTCGAGCCGAGCCGTGGGAGCCAGCCTCAACGCAACCGAGGAACGGCGACTACAATCTCAGTTGGACGGAAAAGTTCCACATCCAGCGCAGCGGCCTCAAAGAGGACGGGGCCCCGACACCGATGGCAGACGAACAGGGACCACTAGACCAACCGGCAGGAAGAGCCGAAACGACACCATGCACACCGCCAAGGGAAGCAACCATATCACCAACGGAGTGCATGACACCGATCGGCTTCCGGCCAGCACCGGCCTTCCATGTTGGCACCCCACCGAACAGATCAGCATCGCTGCCACCGAAGCCTCCCGCCCAGCCTCGCCCAGCCATCTGAAGAAGTGCGCATGCACCGCAAGCGCACAGAACAAGGCCGACCTCAACCAGCACCGCGACGTTCACTGCGCTTCGCCGCGGGAGACGGCCAGGGCGTAGTGGACCCAGCAGACGAGAGGAACATCATCCCCGTGAACCACCACGACAACAACGACAGCAGTGGCATCGACGGGGGTGCCAGCGACCAAACGCCCAAAAAACTGACAAGGGGCGGTGGCATTGGGGATGCCACCGAAAATGAAGCCAATAGGGCCAACATAGCAACAACCAGTAGACTCAACGACACCTCACTAAGAGGGTCAACGCCAGAGCACGTCGCACCTGGAACGACTAGCTTCACGACAGCCGACCGCTCCAGAATCAGACGGGCAAGACCCCATGCACGATCCCGCTACCAACGCCAAACTGGAATTCAACGGGCAGTAATGCTCCCTCTGTACCAGCGTCGCACAGACAGCCGACGACGCACCTCCTCGAACAACCCCTGCAGCAACGCAGTGAGTACACGTGCCAGCAGGGAAACCGAGACAACGCCAGCAGTAGCTAACCTCCAGGGGGATAGGGATAGCTCAGCAAGCCTGGCTGTGGAGAGGGGCGGCGGGGCAGCCATAGACCTCATAACACCTGTTTTTTTATCAGATGCGACCCATCGCACGACGACAGCTCGGGCCCCGTGCGGGGCGACCTGGACATCGACGCGGAGGGTGCGACATCTGCAGACAGACGTACCCATGGGGGAGCCACTCTCCCCCATACAAAATTACCCTGTGACGTACCCAACCCATTTGTATCATGGAAACGAGAAGTTGGCCGAAACTTGCACGGACAATCAAGTTGCAGGATCCGTTGTTTGATATGTAAGCTACTTGGGACACGCGCCAATGGAATGATGCGCAGGAGAACCATACAAGAACGAGGGGCGACAACTACAGGCTCGAAGAGGACATGGGGAGTCGGGAACGAAGAGCAGGAGAAAGACGTGCGGGAAGCCCACTGTGCTGGGCCCCCCAGCAGGCCTCGAAAGTGGCGACAGTTTCACAGATCGCAGCCCCCCAGGGATGGCGAGGTCCATTTGAATCCGCCGTGGGTGCCCACTGTGCTGGGCCCCCCAGCAGGCCTCGAAAGTGGCGACAGTTTCACAGATCGCAGCCCCCCAGGGATGGCGAGGTCTAATTTGAATCCGCCGTGGGTACCCACTGTGCTGGGCCCCCCAGCAGGCCTCGAAAGTGGCGACAGTTTCACAGATCGCAGCCCCCCAGGGATGGCGAGGTCCATTTGAATCCGCCGTGGGTGCCCACTGTGCTGGGCCCCCCAGCAGCCCTCGAAAGTGGCGACAGTTTCACAGATCGCAGCCCCCCGGGTGGCCAGCCCTCGAAAGTGGCGACAGTTTCACAGATCGCAGCCCCCCAGGGATGGCGAGGTCCCATTTGAATCCGCCGTGGGTGCCCACTGTGCTGGGCCCCCCAGCAGCCCTCGAAAGTGGCGACAGTTTCACAGATCGCAGCCCCCCAGGGATGGCGAGGTCCCATTTGAATCCGCCGCGGGTGCACACTGCGCTGGGCCCCCCAGCAGCCTTCGAAAGTGGCGACAGTTTCACAGATCGCAGCCCCCCAGGGATGGCGAGGTCCCATTTGAATCCGCCGCGGGTGCCCACCGTGCTGGGCCCCCCAGCAGCCCTCGAAAGTGGCGACAGTTTCACAGATCGCAGCCCCCAGCAGCCCTCGAAACGCAGCGACGAGCTAAGTAAAAGGCAGGGGGGAAGAGAGGGGCGGGATTCGCGCGAGCAGTGCCCTATTCAAAACGTAAACCCAACGCAGGAGGGTTGGGAAAAAGGTGCGCGGCCAGGGCGGAACTTTGCAGTGACAGTTCCGTTCCTTTCGACGGAGCCGATAGCGGCCGTCCTGAGGCGCACATTGCCACCCACTCTCCAGCGCCAGCCTGACATAACTAACGCACCCGACCTCCACCCAGCCGCCGCCGTGGCGCTTGATATGTGCCCACCTCGACCCCATCAACAGGTCAAAAGATGTCACCTATACGCAGACGGCACACATCAGCGCGACTCCACCCAAGAATCGTGGGCCCTGGCTATCACCGCCGAAGACGAACAAGGTAACATTTAAAAGGGAAGCATTGGAGCACGCAACAACATATCATTTAGGTATGACAACTTCCCATGCAACTCCACCACGCCGGAACTAGCAGCTCTGATCTGGGCGCAAGCAGGGATGCATTCGCACTTCCACAGCGCCACTCGCGAACCTAACGTCACTATACACATCGAATCCATGATTGCCAGAGGATTCGCCAAGGGCAATTTCCCACCAAAGAAGCTCAACTAGACGACCGACTCAGCGCGACGACTACACGACCTCACCTCCGAGGCGGTCAACCTATGCACTGACCACGTACGAGCACACGCAGGACACCCCTGGAATGAGCTAGCAACCAGTCTCGCCAAGATGTGCGCAGCTGCGCCCAGCAATCACCAGCAATGTCCACAAGATGAATGGGCAAGATCCTTCCACGCCGACAGAGAACGACACTCCACAATAAGCGGGCAGCGAAACCAAGGACGCCTACCCCAACATGAACCAACGCGGACTGGAGGCACCTCCAGTCAGGATACAACCTCGACCGGATCCACTTCGCACCACATTACACCAAGACTTCCAGCGACAGGAAGATCGACATCCGAATCTGCACCTACAGCGCACGCTCCTTCAAGATCCCAGAGAAGCTGGGACGCGACAAAAGGAGAAAGGTAGCAAGAGTCACAATCATCCGACAACAGTTCTCCGACACCAGAGTACACACCATCGGCATGCAGGAATCAAGACTAGCACGTGGAACCCAGACCGCCGACCAGTGCACCATCATCCCAAGCGGACACGACAAACGCAATTTGGGGTGCCCACTACTGATCAACGCGCGCCTCCCTTAACACGACGACAAAGGACAACAGCTATACTTCAAACCCAACTACTGGAGAATAACGACCCAGAGCCCCAGACCAGTGATGGTCAAATTCACGACACCTGGGTTCAAGAGAACCTCAGTGGTCGCACACGCACCACGCTTACATGCCGACGGCCTTGAATGCAACCAGTACTGGGACAACATCAGCCCTGAGACGGAAAAATACAACGGCGACATCATCCTCATCGATGCCAACGGTACTACTGGGAGCATCACCTCCCCACACGTTGGAGACGAGGGGCAACCTGAAGAAGAAAATAGAAGAGGAAAGCACTTCCGTGCCGACCTGCAGCAACACAACCTCTTCGCCGCCAACATTACTATACAGACACATGGACCCAGTCACACATGCGTGGGAAAGAACACCCAACATCGCATCGATTATATATGCCTACCATGCGGACAAGAGCCGACCGGGCAGAACATGGAAGTCCCCGACGACTTCGATTCCCCCCAGGAAAACGAATACCATGACCCGAACATCGCTGACTTGACCTACATCGAGAAGGCCGACATCAAGAGATGCGGCGTGCCCATGGACCGCGCCAAGTGGCGAGATCCAAGAGCCCAACAGAAGTTCAAGGATGAGATCGCTACGGTCCCACTACCGCCCTACCAAGAGGAGGCGAACGACATCGCTAGCTACCTCGCACAACATGTACACGAGACAGGCATAAAAGTTTTCCAAACCGACAAGGCCCACCCACGGAAACCAGACCTACAACCAACAACTTTCGCCCTCATCCGCGTCCGACCATCAGCGCGCGCGAGGCCATGACAAACCCAGGAACCAGACTTGCACTTCAACGCGTAGCTGAAGACATCATGCACAACGACCCCGACCGCTCCAACTACCTCGCGGGCGTTGCCAACAGTGCAAAGGACGCCTACATCAATGACGACTCCAGAAGAGCATGGGCTGACATCAAGAGGCTCTTGAGGTATGGAGGCAGACCAGGACGCATCGCAATTGAACACCGACGCATCACCGGCCCAGACGGACAACCACTACATGATCAAACTACATCAGGCGGCAACAGAACTAGACCACTTCGCCATCGCCGAGCTCCCCGAGATCACGAGCCCGCAAGAGATCACCGACAAGTACAACAACCACGCCAACTACGCAGCCACTACCAAAACGCCGCACGGCACACCTCTCCACAAAATTATCACCAAAGAAGAGACGAAGCGACAGTTCACACAAGCAAAACCAGGAAGGAGTGGGGGCACTGACAACCCCATCGGCGACAACTGCAAGATCGCGCCGAAAGAGATCACCAAGATCTACCGCCCACTCCTGGTAATGGCGCAGCATGCGACCGTGGAACCACTATCCCACAAAGGAGGATGGCAAACGTCGTTCCCCAAGCCGAAACGCAACTAAACCTTACCTACAAGCGAGACGGATGATACGACTCAACAATATTATAGCTAAGCACCACAACCGCTTCCTCCGCACCAGGCTCAAACGCATCACGGCTCAAATACTACGAGGCGGACAATGCGGGGCACGACCACGCCGTCACGCATGCGACCCTGCAAGCCATGGACTACCTCAGAGAAATATGATAATCAGCTATGATACTTTTCTTGGACATCAAGGACGCCTTTACAGAGCGGTACTTCATTTTGTATTCCAGCTCCCACGTACACCAGGTGGGCTTAACGAAGTGCTACGCGACATTAATACGCCCGAACCTTCCCGCCCCGCACTACAGATGGCCATGGAAGGAGCGCCCGTATCCAACCGCGACGTGGACGACGAACACCTATGCGCACTACTAAAAGATGCGCACGCATACGTGTGGGCCACTACGAAAGCATCCAGACTAGCGCAGCCACGTACTGTTGCGCGGCCTGGGGTACCAGCGCCAGACCTCACCTTCAACTGCCATTTCGCAAAGGTTACGCGACATATCGCAGATGACATTATCGACAGCAACTTTGAGACAGACATCGACATAGGACGCCAGGAAGCCATCATCCCCAAGGGCAGACAAGCAAGATGCGGGGAGGATGGCGGATCACAACTTACCGACACATCCTTCGTAGACGACATGAACGCCTACGCCCGAATGCGACAGAACGCGGTACTTGACGCCACCAACACGGCCAAGCCGCTCTCCAACATTATAGCCACATTGACCATGGCCCACGGCATGCGACCCCACGCCAAAAAGACCAAGATCACGCTACCCCTGCACGTACACCAGAGCAGAACAGCTATGGAGCAACCCGCCAAAGACAACATCACGAACAGTGAAGACGAGCACCCGAGCGAGCCAATCGAATTTGCCAACCGCCAGGTATCGCCGGGTACTGCAATATACGACGGAGGGCAAGGTCCAGAGATACAGCGGGGAATCTCAATAGCCACAACGAGCAGGGCTCGACTACGCAAAGAAGTCTACAAGCGGAGACAGCTGAGCATCGACAACAATATCCTCCTCAACGATGCGCTGACCAACTCGGTCCTCTTCTACAATTCACACATCTGGAACCCTCTGAACCAGGGGCAGCTCCATAGCATCGAGACCGAGTACCTGAAGGGACACAGGACGGCAGCTGGATGCAAGGCCAACAACGACGACCACCAGAAGGTAAACAACGGCAAGGTGCTTACTGAAGTCAGACGACCAGATGCGAACATCGCTATGCGCATCTTCAGGCGACGATACCGACCGAGACTACTACAACACGCCCCAACCATGCGATTACGGATCATCGACGCCAACCGCCAACCTCAGCCGAAACTCATCATGGGGACAGATGATATACGACGATCTACAGCGGTGGTGGACATGCCTCAACGACGAGCACAAACTACGCCACACCGTAGACATCGACCCCGTCCTTAGCGAAATTCGCGGGACGCTCCGGATCTTCACGGCGCAGGTTAAGACCGTGCCACAGCGCCACATACGACACAACCTTGACCAAAAGCACCTACGACAATGGCTCAGCAACTTGCGACCTTACCAAGACAACGATCTTGTCCCACAATTCATGACCGACGACAACCACAACGACAAGACGATCATGCTTTACGAATGTGGAGCCACCTTTACCGAGATCAACAAATTCTACGTCCACACGGGGAAACACCAACCAACAGACGACCACCCAACCAGATGGGCTCATGGGACAAGATGCCTGACGTGCTCCAACTGATACCACATATTTGGAAGACTCGTCAAGCACCTACTCGCGTGCATCGCATGCGCGGCACCCTGGAGACGAAACACAGACAGGCATGACGAAGCAAGCGCGGACGCAAACAGAGAAGCCATGCGAGACGAGCAAAGAGCCAACATCATGGCTGGGCTACCCCCGCTGCACGACCACACCGCCAGCTACAAGACTGACGTGCCGCCGCTGTACATCGAGGACCACGAGGCTACAAGAGAAATACTCATACCTGCTGTAGCACCGGCGGGACCAAGACCTGACCCGACGCCAATGCCCAGACCGACAGGTACATCGACACGGGTCATCCTACACGCCAGCAGCGGACACAGCAGCAATGGCGATGCGCAGCAATGGATACAATACCGCAACCCCAATGGCAACAGCATCACAATACTCTCCATCGACATCACCTGCGACGAGATCAAGGGCGACCTCACGACATGGGACGCACTTATGGAGAGACCAACTACTACGCGGCCGCGTGGCCGCCATTATAGCTGGACCACCGCGCGAGACGTGGAGCGGGTGCCGAGCTCGACCTCTGAGGGGCCGACAACAACCTTGAGGGCTAAGGCACCTGTCTCTGCAGCAGCTCGTCTAACTACATATTGATAACCAGCTACTGCGCTCTACTATTCTGTTTGCATACATATGCATCAACACGAACGCCCCCCATGATCATGGAGCACCCCGCCACAGTCGACGACGGGAGAGATGCAGCAAGTTGCTGGCTACTACCAGGCATGACAAACATGGTTGGTATTGATAGGGTGGACCTTATGACCTTCGACCAATGCATGATTGGACATACAGCCGCGAGACCGACTACATGACTCACAATACAAGTACCAGAAGCAGGACGGGCGATAGCACTACTACCCAACCACGGACGATGCAACCGTGGCACGGGACACCACGCCACTCAACTGGACGCAGCAACCACGACTACGGGGGAAGAGTTATCGCCAGTACCCACACCACCGAGATGTGTAGACTTCTGGCTCATGCCATCATGGGCGCCATCCACCGCAGGCGGACGCAGCCACGAGACCGCGAAAGCTGGGACATGGGAGGCGACGTGATGAAATCCTGCGTCCCGCTGGAACCGTACCACGACGTCCATGGCAGCAAAGACCTACACGACCAAGTACCTCAGGGGGCAATGAGCACATTGGGCTGGCGACGGGTGGAGGCCACCCCGCACTGCTCGGGCCACGGCGGCCCATTGCTTAGGATACTGACAGTGTCCTCAGCAATGGTTCTGGCGCGCCCCGCCGTGGCGCCCGATCGCCTACTCTGCCAAAAAAAACGCTACCCCCCATCTCATCGCCTGCGCATCACTCGATAACAACGCCTGACATGCCACTAACCGTAGCGCAGCTTCGGCTCGAGAGCTGAGCCCAAGCTGGCCAGCGCGCCCTTGGCGCACCCATTGCCGAACACAGCGCGCCGTGAAGCCTCCTCTGGATCTACACCCTCAGCGGCATACAATACCTCAAGGTGATCAAGACGAAGACAACTGGATACCTGCAGGTGTCTTCGGGAAAGAGAACTACTGAAATTTATCGGCATCAGCGAGGTCAAGCTCCACTGCGCCCGCGGAGTTGAGGACCTCGACTGCGCCAACCAACAACGAGTTGCAGTCATCAGCGCAGCCCCGCGCAGGACACGGAGCGAGGCTCCGCCTGAAAACCAACCAGAAAGAACGCCGACACTCGTGTCCTACAGCAAGGGCTACGGCAACAAGGAGGCGCTCATATACACTCCTGGAGCCCCGAAAGCAGAACCACAAGGAGCTGTTCCTTGCACGGGCATCGTCAGGCCATCGCATGGAGTCAGCGCGCCTGAAACCCTCGCGCGCTACTACACGTGCGTCTGCCTCGACCTGGGTCAGATCTACGTCCCCGCGGCAGTGAAGGGCGGTTGCGTGCGCGCCAACTATCGGCGCCACATCGCCATCGCCTACCTCGCCGCAACTGGGGAGTCTGGACCACCGTGCTTGACAGCTTCATGGTATACTCCAACAACAAGATGTGGACCGACACGGGCCATTGGATGGACCGACCGGAGAACTGCCCGCATTATCGCACCGCCACAAAGCATCGCACACTAGAAAACGCCGCTAACGACCGCGACCCCAAGAAGATACCTGTCCACAGCCTGGAGTGGCACGACATCCAAAAGCTGGCAAGCACTGACCCACCACTGCAACAAGCACCACCTTGGAGGAATCAGGACGAAGAGCCCTTCGCGAACTCCAGACGTTACACCTCCTCAAAAAGAAGCCAATATTGGAATACTAGCCGCCAACGCAATATGCATCTGGAAAAAAACCCGCGGAGGAGTAGCACTACATCCATGCGCAGACAACTACATCCTCCCTGTCGATCGCCACCACATTACTCCACATACAACCAGCGAGTTGAATTGCGACGAGACGGACCTCAGAGGACAGCGGGTGCAAGTATATCTCTGCCACCAACGGGAAATCGCACTCCTATCAGCATGGACGAGCACGTACCGAACGCCACCACTACCTACAAGGGAGATCGACCACGTGACGATCCGAAAGCTGAGCGCGCCCACCAGCGACCTCCCCAAACGGCCCGCCATCGTCGGCGAGTCGGATACCCGGCCCAGGTGCTGCGGGAGACCGCCGCTACCTCGGGGACGCGCACAGCGAGAACCGACGGAACCACCAACGCCCACGCGGAGGCCAGCGAGCGGGGAATTAGCGCCCACCAGGTCGAGCTTACCCCGGGCGGAGATGCACTGCCCGAGACAAGACAGCGACCTGACTGCGAAGCGCCAGACTGCAAGCAGCCCGCCGACATCCTGCCTGGCGGCATCACGGCGGTAAAGGCCACCGACATCGACGAACTACCCGAGCAGGCTGCGCGAACGCCAGGCAGTACCTCATCGATGACGAGGACAGCCACGGCACGCGCCATCTGCTTCAACACTGCCAACAACTACGCAACGCAGGCTTTCAGCCCATCAACTGGGCCCAGAGCTACCTCCCCGATAGGCGCGCGTTTTTTTTCCAGAAGCTAGACCACGACAAGCACAGCGGCCAGCTCGCACGATCCCAGCACATACTGACCTGCAGCTCACACAGCGAAGATGTACACCACAGGTCCAACAAATCATCCCACGACCTTCGCTGATTGTCTTCCCGCTCATATGCAACCATAGCGCGGCTCCGACGCCGAACCAGCAGCCGCCGCCGCCTGGACCACCCCCAGGCAGAACCCCATTACAAGCCACTACAAAGACGCCAGGGACCAGCCGTTACTTCAGCAGCCCATGTGCTCCACCAGTCTACAACAAAGGGGGCGCCCTGCGACGCGACCCATCCCACTACGCGAAACTGCCACCAGGCTGGACTGCGCATGCTGACGCAAACAGAAGCCTCGCCTACTACCACAACCTGCAGACAGGCACCACCCAGTGGAAGTTCCCAGGCGACGTCAGCTACGATCCATGCTGCACTCGGCAGCTAACCGACCAGAACGCCGAGGCCTTCAGCATCAACAAGGACGGCTGCTTCTACCACAGCGGCCGATTTTACCTCCACCGCCCAACGGCCACCCTCCTATACCAGAGCGCCCAGTCAAACGAGAGCAGGCTGACAAAGCCATGGTGCAAACCATCCACGACCTACTCGAGAAGCTTCGGACCGAATACCAACGGGAACCAGGCGCGCGCGAATGGGTTGACCGAGCACGTCTATGGTGCAGCGGTCGCGCAGGCGGCGCATTCTTCGCCCACCTCAAGGCCAGCCAGGACTCCACGCCATTCCCCATCTTCGGCAACATCATGGTCGTGGTCGCACCCATGCGAGCGGGGGGGCCCACGCCCTCCACGCGTAAGCCACATCAACCATCTTATCAAGCAGCTGCGCAGCCCCAAACCAGCCCTGGCACCACACGACGACCACATTACCTTCGAGCGCAATACATGCATCGAGATATTACCGACGCGAGAGCCAGCCTCACAAGGAGAGAACATTCAAGGAGGAAACCGCAAGGATGACCGCAATCAACAATACAGCCCACCGATCGGACACGGACACACCTGCGCGCAGTGGCGACACAACCACCAGCACAACGCCAGTAATCACACCCCCACAGGCAACTCCCAACCAAGACCACCAACCACCCCCTCATAGCGGGCCCATCTCAGGAACGAAACCAACGAGATGCAAAACCCCACCTACCTTGCCGACCGTCAGGGAGGACACAGCAGAACGGCCAACGGGTATGATCCACTACGAGGGCAAGACCACACAGCAGGAGCACGATTCAGGGGAGCAACGCATGCCTGTTACCGAATCCAGCAGCTCTGACCCGACGTCCAGCGACAGCACCCCGGCAGCAAACGACAACCAACCACCTGCCATACAAACTGAACCACAGAAGCCCACTGGATGGCCCCCCATCACGACGCTCACCCACGAGAAGGTCAGCCTCGACACAATCACCTTTCCCGTGGGAGCTACCATACGCCACCCGTACCACACCAAGCTGGAGGATTCCATCGCGCACGGCGCCATCACGGTTAACGAGGGCGACGAAGTCACAATCCTCAGCATGTCCTACAACAGCAATCAGGCCCTAAGGGCACGGGGTACCATCACTCAGACCAAGAACGTGCGAAGTACCAAACAAGCCCTGATAGCATATACCATCACCGAGTACCACTCCCAATACAACTACATCCAGGAGAAACTCGACACCCGCATCACGATGGTAGGGAAACTACATGTCAGCTACAGGCAGGCCCTCGACATCCAGAAGGAGAATCACCACGGCCAAGGACTCCGCGCCCAAGTTCCTCGACAGGCTCCACTACTCCATCAACCAACTGCGCCCCTAACCGCTGGCGATAGCCATCCTCGCCATAACCCACACAGGCCTGGACGGACGAACGTGGTGCCCACGCGCCCGACGCCGTCACAGCACAACCTACCATGCCTGTCCGACCTCTCCGACCTACGCTCCAGCCGACCTCTTCCACTCACACTCTGACTCTCTCCACGACTCCCACGACTCGACCTTCTCCGAGCGAACCAGGATTACCCCACCTGGACGCCACTACACTGAGGCCATGCCCCAGGGTCGGACCGACCTTACAGCGGTTGACCGTGCGACCCCGTCTCCTACGAGCGCACCTACCCACGCATCTTCCTCACCTGCGGCAGAGTACTGACGAATGCCGGCAATACCTTGGATATGGCGACTACTTCAATTGCACCGCCTGCATCAATTTCGTGACCTGATCCCACCTTCCTTCCCCAACCTTCACCACCTTCCTGGTCCTGGTGCCTCGTCCCGCTAACCTACAACCTCCCCCTCATGTGGAGTCGGGATGGGCGGAGATACGTTATTGGGGAAAGTGGGGGCTCGGACTCACCGCGGGCCGTCCCGGCAAGGGCCAGGGCGGCCACGGCCGCAACTAGCCACGTGTCAGTGGCCATCAGGGCACCTTCATCTCAGCAGCTGCTGTCACCAACGGGGCCTCAGGAGCAGCAGCTGCATCCGTCAAGGCACCCCCACCTCACCTCGGCAGCTGCGGCCGTTCGGGCACCTCCATATTCACCTCCTCCTCCGCCACCTTCACCCTGCCTCCGCCACCCGTGCAGCCTTGGCGAATGTGGCCAGCACCGCAGCGCGCCACCGCGCGGGGAGGGCCCAGACCTCCCTCGGGCCTGGTGGACACCCCCAAGGCGGCCAGGAGCCCGACGTGCTGGGAGCCGCCCGCCCGCTTGCAAGCGAGGGCGCCCGCCGTCGGCCTCAGGGACGCCTGCGGGGGCTTCCTGTGGGCGGAGGAAGAGGCCCTCGAGCCTTTCTTTGCTGCTAGCGGCGCCCCGCAGAGGGCCCCGCGGAAAAGTCGGCACCCTCCACCACTGCACCTCCTTTTAACTGCCACCGCCTCCTCGGCCTACTTTACCCGCGTGAGCTCGTGACGCTGCAACTCTTTTCGCCCTGCCCACCTTTTCAACTCGCAGTCATATGCTCGCAGCCTTCCTACATACATCCTTGCAGCTTCTTGCGCTGCCTAGCCTCCAGGGCACCACACACACTTGAATATGGCCACCAGGGCCAGCAGCTGCTACCACAGGTCTTGACAAGGCCACTTGGGCCACAGCACAGACCACGCTCACCATGGCCAACAGGGCCAACTCTGTGCAACCCAGCGCATCTGCAGAGCCAACCGCCTACAGGGCCATCAAGGCCACCGACAACCTTAATGCGTAACAATCCTTCGGCTACCTCAGTGCCCATCCCCACCCACCTCCCATCCTCTGTGCACGTGGGCGCCCCAAGAGGGTTGACCAAAGGCACCCCCAGGGCACCGACCCCAAGAGGTCGGGGGACCCAACTGGGGGGGGACCCAAGACAGGGCCCTAAGGGGTCCACCTACGCCTACCATCTGTGCTTTGCCGTATACCTCCACCTCTTATTCCTCCCCCCGATGGGTGTTATGTTATGTTATGATGGTGTCTCCTCTCTTTCTCTCTCTTACTCCTCTACTGGGGTCGAGCCCCACAATTTTGTCTTACCTCTCGCGTCTCACCTTTTCCCTAATGAGCCCCCGGCCCCCTCTGTGTTCAGACGAGGGGCGCTCGGCAAGACAGGCGGTTGCAGGATCACCTCCATCAACCGTTAGCAGCAGCAGGAGGAAGAGGAGGTGGATTGGGTGGATTAGAAAAATACAGCAAGCACCTCGCACAACGCGAACGATGCCGCGCTGCGGAACCCACGCGCAGGCCGATCCTCGGCCCGCGCGGGGAACTCCACTGTGGCAGCTACCCGCTGAAATGGGCTGCCTGCACGCCAGCCGCACCACGACCCGCGCCAGGTAGCTGGTTTTGAATTCGACAACTTCATGGAATGCAGACAGCCGAAAACTGGTCTCCTGACACTGGCGCGCCTGCGGGTGGCACGCCAGGTCGAGGCAGCATCCCGCTGCAAATGAAAAGCAAAGAGTGCTAGCCGAAACACGGCCCGCATCAAAGAGAGCACCTGCCCGCGCGATGGTCGGAGGAGGTGAAGCAGCAACATGAGAGGATCATAGGGGAGGTGTGGAGGAGGAGTCGGGCAGCAAGAGTGGGAGTTGGAGTCGTGGCTGTCGACCTCCCGAGGCAGACCAAAACCTCCAGTCGGATCCAGTCGGGTCGGGATGCAAGAACAGGAACGGAAACATGAGGACGAGCAGCACTTGGGAGGGGGAGGGTGGTGGAGGATGAGCAGCAAGATGATGAGAGTGGCAGGATGAGGAATAAGAGCGAGAGGAAGATGAGGGGGATGTGCATGAGGGGGAGGACCAGGAGTGCAAAAGGGAGAAGGAGGGAACAGGGGGAGGCTGGGCAGGAGGAGGGGGCCTGCTGAAACGCGCGGCTGGGGCTCGAAAGCCCCATAGAGCCCCCCCCCTCAAACACCTCCAACCGGACACGGTCGAATCGGAACCGCACCCACCGAGATGGAGAGGAGCGCGGCAAGCGAGGGACAACATAAGAGGCCCCAGTCCAATCGGCGCGAGGAGGGAAAGGAAAAGAGGACTCAACTGATGATGATGATGATGATGATGATGATGATGATGATGAGGAGGAGGAGGAGGAGGAGGAGGAGGAGGAGGAGGAGGAGGAGGAGGAGGAGGAGGTAGGAGGAGGGAGGAGGGAGGAGGAAGGAGGAGGAGGGGTTGGTGGGAGGGGAGGGGAGGAAGGAGGAGGAGGAGGAGGAGGAGGAGGAGGATGAAGTGAGGAGGAAGGAGGAGAGAGGAGGGAGGAGGAGGGAGGAGGAGGAGGAGGAGGAGGAGGAGGCAGGGGAGGAGAGGAGGAGGAGGAGGAGGAGGAGGAGATGGGGAGGAGGAGGAGGAGGAGGAGTAGGAGGGGAGGAGGAAGGAAGGGGGGAGGAGAGGAGGAGGGGAGGAGGAGGAGGAGGAGATGGAGGTAGGAGGAGGGGAGGAGGAGGAGGAGATAGGAGGAGGAGGAGGAGTCAGGTCGGACACGGGAGGGATGACGGGCCCCCGGGGCGGTCAGGGCGAGAGGTCTGGCGACGGGAGCGGGGGGGAGCGGGGACGAAGAGACGGAGGAAGAGGACCGGAGCGCAGACCCAGGATGCATCAACGATGCAGCATCCCGCCTCCTTCCCTCCTCCTCATCCTCCTCCCTCCTCCTCCTCCCTCCTCCTCCTCCCTCCTCCTCCTCCCTCCTCCTCCTCCTCCACTCCTCTCTCCTCCCTCCTCTCCTCCCTCCTCCTGTCTCTCCTCCTCCTCCTCCTCCTTCCTCCTCCTCCTCCTCCTCCTCCTACTCCTCCCCTCCTCCTCCTCCTCCTCCTCCATTCCTACTCCTCCCTCCTCCTCCTCCTCCCCCTCCCTCCTCTCCTCCTCCTCCTCCTCCTCCTCCTCCTCCTCCGCTCCTCCTCCTCCTCCTCCTCCTCCTCCTCCTCCTCCTCCTCCTCCTCCTCCTCCTCCTCCTCCTCCTCCTCCCCTCCTCCTCCTCCTCCCTCCTCCTCCTCCTCCTCCTCCTCCTCCTCCTCCTCCTTCCTCTCCCTCCTCCTCCTCCTCCTCCCTCCTCCTCCTCCCTCCTCCCTCCTCCTCTCCTCTCCTCCTCTCCTCCCTACCCTCCTCCTCCCCTCCTCCTCCTCCTCCTCCTCTCCTCCTCCTCCCTCCTCTCCTCCTCCGCCTCCTCCTCCTCCTCCTCCTCCTCCTCCTCCTACTCCTCCTCCTCCTCCTCTCTCCTCCTCCTCACTCCTCCTCCTCCTCCTCCTCCTCCTCCTCCTCCTCCTCCCTCATCCTCCTCCTCCTCCTCCTCCTCCTCCTCTCCTCCTCTCCTCCTCCTCTCCTCCTCTCCCCCTCCTCCTCCTCCCCTCTCCTCTCTCCTCTCCTCCTCCTCTCCTCCTCCTCCTCCTCCTCCTCTCCTCCTCCGCCCTCCTCCTCCTCCTCCCTCCGCCCCTCCTCTCCTCCTCCTCCTCATCCTCCTCCTCCTCTCCTCCTCCTCCTCCCCCTCCTCCTCCTCAACGATGCAGCGCCCCCCCTCAGAAATCCCACGAGTTCTCCCTGCCGGAAAGGGCCCCCCTCGAAGGACGAGCGCCGGCGGGCCTGCCACGCGGGCGACAAGACCCACCCTGTGAGAACAGCTCGAAGAGGTACGGTCGAGGCGTTGACCTAAGGTACAGTCGAGGCGTTGACCTAAGGAACCTAAGATCCCAGACCCCCTCGAGTAGGAAAAAATCATGGCGGGAGGTTTTTTCTAGTTTTCGGCCTCCGGGGGCCCTCGCCGGGCCTCGGGAGCGTCAGAAGACGGCTCAGGATGCAAAGCCGGTCATGGGGAAAGGGTCGGGACCTCTGGGGGTCGACGTAATGAAAAAATCATTACGTCGGGGGTCTGGGATGGGGTCGGAGTAAAGTCGGGGCGTTGACCTAAGGAACCCTAAATAAGGAACGAGGCCCCTGTTTTCCATACGTTGAGCTTCGATTTCGTATCGAAAACCTAAGGAAAATCCAGGGCAAGCTGCGAAACAATTAAGGAACGCGGAGCCCCTCCCCAACAAAAAGGGTTCCGTCTTCAGGGCCCCGACTGTAGGATGATTCACTTCAGGGACGTGTCCAGCAATACATAACGCCGCTTTGAACAAGGAGTCGCCCTCACCCGTACAACTGTTGCACACTGTGGAACTGTGGGTCGTAGACTTCGGAGTCTTCACTCTGGCAGCTGTTTGGGGACTTTTGCATCGAATGTGCTCAGGGCAAACGCGAGAGCCGCGTTTTGGCCCCCACCCCACCCTCCCCACCTTCAGTCCGTGTAGCTGTTGGATGTTTACGACGAGTGTGCGCGGCGATAAGGTGAGAGCCGCATTAAAGAAAGAACCGCCCTCAATCCCTATAGCTGTTGGGAACACGCTCGAAACGAATGTGCGCGGCGCTGGGGCATCGGTCTCCGGACGGACGAACCTGCCAGCGGCGATCAGGATGCGTATGGTGCGCAGCGGGAGGAGTCAAGGACGAGCAGGGCAGAAAAAGGCGACGGCAGATATGAACTAGCAGGGTGAGGGGGTCTAGCCCCGTCCAGGGGCCCGGCCTCGCCCGGGCCGCTTGTGGCCTCTGTTCAGGCGGGCGCGACCTTGCCCGGCTTCGCTCCCGTTGCTTTACCGATCAGGCCGTTCTTGGGCCGCTGCTCCGCGGCGCTGGCCCTGGCCGCGGCCTCGAGGAGGGCCGTGCACTCCGCGAGGTCCTCCTCGCAGGCCCGCTGCAGCCGATCGGTCAGGTAGCAACCATCGAACTCACACACGATCCTGCCGGGCTTCGGCGGGTCGGTCTCGGGTGGAGTCGCCTCCTTTACCTGAAGGACAGAATCACCATCCTCAGAAGAAGTTTCCCGACACGCGAAGCCGTTTGGCAAACGCACCTCAGGAAGGGGTCGAAGTGGGCAGGGCTGTTCAGTGAACGCCCAGGACTGTTTAGCCAACGCACATGTCAGGGTGGGGGGGGGATTTCCTCCCTCGAGTACCTTGAGCAATGTCAGGGGGGGTAGCAGGATCTCCTTCTCCTTCGGGTACATGCTGATCGAGTGCAGGGCAAGGCCCTCGGTGATGTTCTCGATCGTGAAGAGTATGTTCCTGTCGACGGGCTCCGCCTGGTTGGCGTAGCTCTCGGAGATGCTAGAGTCCAGAGTCGTGCTGGACATCGCCGCCCAGAAGATGCTGTCTCCAGGCTTCTTCTGCATCAGGCTCTCGATTATGAATGGCGGAAGGCCACAAAGACCTCGCGACGTGGTCACGTTGGGAAGAGGCTGCCGCATTACCCCAAGCAACGTCACCCATTTTACCCACTTGGTCAGCTCCGTCTCCACCGTCGCCTTCCACTGCGCGTCCGCCGCAACCTTCTCGGCGTGCTGCTGCTTCTGCTCTTCGTCGGAGTCAGCCAGCTTCATCGACTCATTCTCCTGCTCCCGCTCCTTGCTGTAAATGTCCCACCGCTGCCGCGTTGCCCCGCATGCGGTTTGGAACATCTGCGGGTTCCTCTCCACCTGGGAATCCTTGAGCTTGGCGCGGTAGGGTTTGTACACCATGTCCCTCGCCGCCGGCGACTCCTCGCCCACGGGGAACGACGGGACGTCGTTGAAGAGGTGCGTGCGGTCGATGTCAACATCCTGCATGGTGTACAGGAACGCGGACACAAAGGCCACGGCCGCGGACGCGAAGCGCTGGTCCCCTTTGAAGAAGTCCGGGTACCTCTTGGCGAGCTCGGTGCCCAGCCTGAGGACCAGGCCCACGTTCAGATTCACGCCCTGGAGAGCGCCGTCATCCGCCCCCATCCTGCAGTTCTCGCACAGCTCCTCCAAGACGCTCCTCTTCTTGGCGAACCAGAGCTGCTCAAGGAACCTCGCGTAGCCCTGAGCGAACACCTCAGGGGGAACGTTCGGGGGAACCGGCTCAGGCTCAGGGGGGGGCGCATCGACCTGGAATCGGCGACACCTCGCCAATGGATTGGCGATGTGTCGCCTCTCGGGCGTTCACAACGTCCAAGACGGCCCAAGAGGCACTCAGGATCGCCCCAAGACGGGTCAAGAGGCCTCCCATGGGGGCCCCAAGACGAGCCAGAAAGGGCCCCAGGAGAGCCCCGAGAGGGGGCCCAGAGGGGGAACCCGAACGGACATCTCTCAGGGGGGCGTAAGACCCGGGTACAGGGGACTCGGAAATCCCCGACGAGGTCGTCAAAAAAGTGACGAGGCCGAGCCTGCATTTTGACGAGGCCTCCCGCTGCAGACATCCAACGAACCTCCTCCTCGTCAAAATCCGAGGCGCGGTCGTCAAAAAACGATGGCGAACCCGAGTCCTGGCAAACCCGGGTCTTACGCTCCCCCGAATCTCGAGCCTCCGACCCCAAGACGCCTGCGGGTTGCCCCCCATCAAACCCCCAACGGGCCGCCAGGGAGCCCCCACGCGAGAGGCCTCCGAGAGGCACCTGGGAGGCCCCCCGACGGCACGCGGCCGCGCTCCCGCACGGGGCAGGCTCACGGCCCCATGTCGGCGACGGGGGGGCGCTCGGGCGACGAGGCGTCCCGCCCCGAGCCGATCCCCCCCTCGCGCTGCCCCTTGAGGCCTCTCAGATCCCAGACCCCCTCGAGTAATGAAAAAATCATGGCGGGAGGTTTTTCCCAATTTTCGGCCTCCGGGGGCCCTCGCCGGGCCTCGGGAGCGTCAGAAGACGGCTCAGGATGCAAAGCCGGTCCTGGGGAAAGGGTCGGGACCTCTGGGGGTCGACGTAAGGAAAAACTCATTACGTCGGGGGCCTGGGATGGGGTCGGAGTACAGTCGGGGCGTTGGCCCAAGGAACCCTAAATAAATAAGGAGCGAGGCCCCTGTTTTCCATACGCTGAGCTTCGATTTCGTATCGAAAACCTAAGGAAAATCCAGGGCAAGCTTCGATTTGCTATGGAAGACATAAGGAAAAACCTGAGGCAAGCTGTGAAACACTTGAGGAACGCGGAGCCCCTCCCCAACGAAAAGGGTTCCTTCTTCAGGGCCCCGACTGTAGACGGGGTCGGCCGATACATCGGCGATGCATCGCCAATGCATCGGCGATGCATCGGCGGCGCATCGGCGACGCCGGCGTGGAGAACATTGGGCTCCACATCGAGCCGCATCGCCGGTGCGTCGGCGATGCGAGCGAGCCTCCGACCGCATCTGCTCGGACCCCATCTGGGAAGGCCTAGAGCCCCTGAGCACCAGGACGTCCTCCTGCGCAACCGGGCGCTCCATGTCCTTGCCCGAGGACTTCTGGTCGAAGCCGCCTATACAGTCGTTGGCCCGCAGGCAGCCGTACCCGACCATGTCCGCGAAGAGGCCCTCGCGCACCTCGCCCATGACGCCGCCGCCGCCCCCAGCCAGGTCCTCCCCGAGGCCGAGGTCACCCTCGAGGTCCGCGACGCGCGCGGCCACCAGCTGGGTCGCCGCCTCTTGGAGCGGACGAGGGACGGCAGAGCACGCACGCCGCTGCCATCGGGGGGGGCCTGCCCCAGAACGTCTAGGAAGTCTGTGCCCTGACGTGCCAGGGGTTTGGACTTTCCCGCCGCCCTGAGACAGGCGGCCCCACTGGCGGAAGAGCTTTCTGTTCCAGCGTTCTTCGTCCGCTGAGCCTCGGCGTCGTCCTGGACCTTCTGGAGGCACACGACGAAGAAGAAGAACCTGGGTGAGGAGGCAACCTCTGGGAGGTCATCGTGAGAAGGATCTAGAGCTACCGAGCCCGATTACGGTGCCATCAAGCCGGATCAGCCCAGATTAAGCCCGTGATGAAGCTGCACTTCAGCCAGATAAAGCGGGGATGAACGGAACTCAATGGGATTAGGTCTGGTTAAGCCGATTTCCACTACAAACAGCACCAATGCTGAATTCAACCTCCCAGGAGTTGCACCCTAAAGAACCAGCCTTCCAAGAAGGCCAGGACCACGCGCAACCAGAAGTTCAAGTTAACGAGCTTGTCGATGTCGTAGTCCACCTCGGAGAGGTAGGAGGTGAGCTTCGCGAAGGAGGCGGCGAAAGACGCTCCGATGTTCGGGGTGGCGATCGCGCCCATGTTGGCTATCTCGCGCCAAAGTCCCGCTGGCACGTCCGAGAACAATATGGGGAGGATGTTGTACATCTCCCGGACCAGCCTAGAGGAAGAAGAGGCATCTTGGCGGCGAGCGTCGGCGGGAAGCGAGAAGGGGCGCGCCCTCTCGGAGGGCTCAGACGTCCCCCGGCCCTCCGAGAGAGGCTCTCCACGCCTTCCCTGAAGACGCAGAGATCTTCTCAGAAGGCCCGAGGCCTTCTGAGGAGCCCACGAGGAGGAGGAGGAGGAGGAGGAGGAGGAGGAGGAGGAGGAGGAGGAGGAGGAGGAGGAGGAAGGCCTTGCCCTTCTCACTTCCCGCCCCTCGGTCCGCCGCCGCACGACCACACGCGCACGGGCTGCCCGAGGCCCGCGCGGACTGCTCGCGTCGGCGCCGCCACGGGGGGGCCCAGCGCCGATCGAAGGATCCGCGCGGACCTCCTGCAGGTCGTGCTCGTGCGGTTTTCTTTTTCGACGGCCAGGGGAAATACTCCACGAAGTAGTTGTCCCAAGTGTTCTTTATGCTGTACACGTACTCTGGCTCGGGGGGGTACTGGAAGGGCTCCATGTCGACTTGCGCAGCCACGTACCGGCTGAAAGACAAGCGCCCGAGGCTCTGGGCCAAAAATCCGCCACAGCACCCCTAGGCACGCGATGGAGTGGTACACAACGCCGAATGATGTCTGGCAGGGTTTTCTGAGGGCCCCCTCCTCATAGCATAGCCCCGCCCTGCCCCTGGAAGCCCTGAGTCAAAAGAAGATCGACAACTCTTACAGTCGGAGCGTTGACCCAAGGAACCCTAAATAAGGAACGAGGCCCCTTTCATCCACGAGTGGAACTCCGATTCCCCCTCGAAAACCAGAGAGGAAAACCCAAGGCAAACTGTGAAGCAATCAAGGAACTCGGAGCCCCTCCCCAACGAAAAGGGCTCCTTCTTCAGGGCCCCGACTGTAGACGGGGTCGGCCGATACATCGGCGATGCATCGCCAATGCATCGGCGATGCATCGGCGGCGCATCGGCGACGCCAGCGTGGAGAACACATTGGGCTCCACATCGAGCCGCATCGCCGGTGCGTCGGCGATGTGAGCGAGCCTCCGACCGCATCTGCTCGGACCCCATCTGGGAGGCCTAGAGCCCCTGAGCACCAGGACGAAAAGGGCTCCTTCTTCAGGGCCCCGACTGCAGGCCCAGACCCCCGACGTCATGAATTTTTCATGACGTCGACCCCAGCGGTCTGGACCCCTTCCCTGGGACCGGTTTGTCGTCCCGAGTCGTTTTTTGACCCTCCCGAGGCCCGGTGAGGGCCCCCGGGAGGCCAAAAATAGCGAAAAACCTCCCGTCGTGATTTTTTCACGACGCCAGGAGGTCTGGGTCTTCAGGGCCCCGGCTGCAGGGGCATCTCTCTGTGCGCCTCCGCGTGCGGAGGCCGCCCTCGCCCTGCCGCTGCCGCCCCCCCGCCGAGGCGCTGCCGGGCATGTCATCGACCCGTGGCAGCCGAGAGGCCCCCTCCGGAGAGCGCCCGCCGCCAGAAGGGCGAGCGGCGGCCTGCCTGCCACGGCGCCGGGACGTCCATTTCCTCCTCCTCCTCCTCCTCCTCCTCCTCCTCCTCCTCCTCCTCCTCCTCCTCCTCCTCCTCCTCCTCCTCCTCCTCCTGGGACACACAAATCAATACACACAAGTACCCCGGCAGGGTCCTGGGACGTCCATTTCCCGTGCACTTGTCGGTGTCGCGCGTTCTTCTTTCTGCTCGACGCTCGCGAGGCTTTCTTTCTTTCTTTCTGCTCGACTTTCTTTCTTTCTTTCTTTCTTTCTTTCTTTCTGCTCGACTTTCTTTCTTTCTGCTCGATGGTCCAGGATGTGCTCCTCGATGCCCCTCGCCGAAGGAACAAGGCACACGCCCGAGCGAGGCCAAGGCATGAGCACTTCCACCTCTGGAGGTCCGCGCGGACTCCTCGGATCGGCGCTGGTTGGCGGCGCGCACGAGGGGGTGGAGGGAGGGGGAGGGCTTCTTAGAAGGAGGCTGCTTCTCAGAAGGCGCCGGCCCTGTATCTATGGATAAGGCCCGCGCCTTCTAAGAAGCAGGGGTGCTTCTAAGAAGCCCTCCCCCCTCCCCCCTCCCCTGAGATCCGACGCAGCGAAAAAAATGCAACACCGTGAAGGTCCGCGTCCAGAGCCCCGGACCCTATCTTTCCGCGTGATTCTTCGAGCCGGATCGATCTGTGAGGGTCCCGGGACTCGAAAAAAGGCGAAGAACGCCCGGCTCGGAAAAATTGAGTCGCCAGGATCTCATGGTCTGCGCGTGGCTGCCCTCTGGACTTTGCGACGAGAGAGGCGTCGCAGGCTGCAGCCGCAGGCGACTGTCCCACAGCACGGCTTTCTCGAGCTGGGGAAAACGAGTGTCACACAGTTCGGCGGCGAGCGAGGGAGGGAACCGAGAAGGGGAAGGCCTCCCACGCGGGGCCCGCGCGCCCGCGCCGGCCTCCGACAAGACCGTGCTCATGGAGGAGGAGGAGGAGGAGGAGGAGGAGGAGGAGGAGGAGGAGGAGGAGGAGGAGGAGGAGGAGGAGGAGGAGGAGGAGGAGGAGGAGGAGGAGGAGGAGGAGGAGGAGGAGGAGGGAGGAGGAGGAGGAGGAGGAGAGGAGGAGGAGGAGGAGGAGGAGGAGGGAGGAGGGAGGAGGAGGAGGAGGAGGAGGAGGAGAAGGGGCCCTGGGAAGGCCTCCCCCCTCCCCCCTTCTGCGCGTGGCTGGGCTGGGCCCCTCGCCCCGGGCGCGCTCCGCGCGCCATGGGGGGGAGGCTTCGGAGGCGCTGCCCCAAAGGGGGGGGCTCCCACGCGGGGCCCGCGCGCCCGCGCGGGCCTCCGACGAGGCCGTGCTCATGCCTCCTCCTCCTCCTCCTCCTCCTCCTCCTCTCCTCCTCCTCCTCCTCCTCCCTCCTCCTCCTCCTCCTCCCTCCTCTCCTCCTCCTCCTCCTCCTCCTCCTCCTCCTCCTCCTCCTCCTCCTCCTCCTGGGACACACAAATCCATACACACAAGTACCCCGGCAGGGTCCCGGCAGACTCGGGTCAGAGGTGCCGGACCGGGCAATTGTTCGACGCCCCTCACGGGGATCGTGGCCTCCGAGGGGGGAGCCGCAATCGACTGCCCCCCCTCCCGCCCCAAGAGGCCCCCAAGAGCCCCCCAAGAGGCCCTGGGGTCCCCCAAGACGCCGCCAAGGAGCCCCAAGAGACTCCCAAGAGGTCCCCAAGAGGCCCTAAAGAGGGCTCCAGGGCCGGCGGAATAAGCGAAGCGATTAAATAAATACGCGCAAATGTAAAAAGATTCTCCATATTTCCCCATATTTTCTGGGATTCTGTCTCCCCCCCCACTTCCCACATTTTTGCATATTTTCCTGGGAGTCGACGGTGAATTGTGTCTGCGTGTTTTTCCCCTCCTGATTCATGCCAATCTTTCTCGTTCGATCCCCGGAAGACGAGGTCCGGTCTGGAGCGCCCATGATTGGGGGGCGCGCAAACATGGATTAGCGATCCGTGGATTTGGCGCGCGGTCGCCAAATCCATGGATCCGGGAAGGTGCCCTCCCCAAAATGCGGCCGGTGCCGCCTCGCTCGGCGGCGGAAATCCGCGATTCCCCGTGGAAATGGGAACCAGCGTTCATCCACGCCCCCTTGATTCATGTTCGCGATCGCCTGAATCATGGCGCCCACACGTATGCACCACCACCGCCACCACCCTGCCAAGGCTTCCTGTGAGCGCCGACGCTTCCTGTGGCGTTGCCCAAGGCTTCCAAGATGCCCAAGACGGCTTCCAGACGGCCCCTGGAAGGCAACCAAAGCCGCCAAGACAGCGCAACATTGGCTCAAGATGCGATCATCAGTCTTCCAAAATGCCGCAGGAGGCGCCCCAGAGGCCCCAAGAGGCGTCTGGGAGGTCCAGAGAAACTCCAAAAATGCCTCATCAGGAAGCTTTGAGGTGAGAGTCAACAGAAAACCACTAAGGTGTGGTGAACACGTCTTGCTCTCCACGTCGTTCGGTGCAGGATGGGAGGACGTTCGCAAAGAATGCCAAAGAGGCCCCGAGACCAGCCCATGAGGTCCCCCTAACTGGCCACATGCTCCGATTTAGGTTTGTGGCCACGGGGACCGGCAATGACTCGCAAGAGACGTCTTCGATCTCACGGGTTGCTGGATCCGACAAGGCACAACTACCACAAGGCACGGCGCTTTCCGTGCATTGGCGCGCGACCTGGAGACCTGGAACGAGATCTGGTACGAGATGCCTTGTGGAGAAGAAGAACCAGGCCTGGTACGAGATGCCTTGTCTCTTTTCTTCTCCAGGTCCCGTGCCAGGCCAAGGTCCGTGAATTGGTGCGCGACCAGGTCTCTGAATTGGAACGAGACCTGGAACGAGATCTGGTACGAGATGCTTCGGACCTTGACCTGGCACGGGACCTGGCGAAGAGAAGTGCCACACGTTGCCACTCCCTGGGCCCTGGGGAAGACAGTGGCCATTTGCTGCGGCCTCCCTTTGGCGGCGCGCGCAAGGGGGTAGGGGTATGGGGGAGGGCTTCTTAGAAGGAGGCTGCTTCTTGGAGGGCGCCGGCCCTTCACATCTATGGATGAGGCCCGCGCCTTCTAAGAAGCAGGGTTGCTTCTAAGAAGCCCTCCCCCCTCCCCCTACCCCGCTCTGCGCGTGGATGATTCTTGGGCCCGCGGAGGCGCGTCGCATGCTGCTGCCCTCTGGACTTTGCGGCGAGAGAGGCGTCGCAGGCTGCAGCCGCAGGCGACTATCCCACAGCACGGCTTTCTCGAACTGGGGAGAACGAGCGTCACGCAGTTCGCGACGGCGAGCGAGGGAGGGAACCGAGAAGGGGAAGGCCTTCTCAGAAGGCGGCGGGGCTTCTCGGAAGGCCTCCGGCCTTCCGAAAGGCTTTCTGTGTCCTTGGGGAGGCTTAGAAGACTTCTCAGAAGGCCGAGGGCCTTCTATGCCTTCTGAGAGGGTGCGCCCCTTCTCGCTTCCCCCCCCTCGCTCGCCGCCGAGTCGCACGTCACACGCCCTGGGGGCCCAGCGCAGGCCCGCGCGGTCTTCCTGGAGCTCATGCTCGTGCAACTTGTCCCTTCCTGGGGAGCGGGGTCCTGCCGCAGGCGCACGCAGATCAGAAGGGCGCACCCGAGCGGGAGCACCAGGGCCAGCGCCACATTCAGGCGCAGCAGCTTGAGGAACCTGACGAGGCGGTCGGACAGCTTCGTCGGTCGCCCGGCCCGAGCTCCAGGCCTGCCTCGCAACCCCTCGGCCATCCACCCGAGGATCAGGACAACGAGCAGGCCCCTGAGGTGCGTGCCCCACATGCTCAGGAATTCGCGCCAGGTCAGGTTGAACTCCTTCCCCATCGCCCTGTTCACGAGCACGGCGGCGCCGTAGCCCAGCATGCATACTGACAGCACGACGGCGCCAATGCAGGCCGCGACGAACACGACCACCAAGGCGGCGAGAACGACCCACACTGCAATACACACCGTCACTCCCAGAACACAGATGACCAGTGGAATGAAAAGGATTAGGAGCATGAAGGTCAAGCAGATATCGGGTCGGGCGAAAGGGGGGGATAACAAAGGGGGGGTTTGAGAATCAGCTCACGTAGCTGATTTTCCCGGCGCCTCCCGGCGCCGGAGGCGGCTATGTATCGAGGAATGGGCCCCTCGGTGAGGCCGAAACCAGCTGCATGCAGCAAATTTCGTAACCCCCCCTTTCCCAATCCCCCCCTTTCGCCCGACCCGAAGATAGCAGCAGCCATTTTGCCCAGCAGGCACGAGCAGCTGCACGCCAGGCAGCACTTGCAGCAGAGTATGTAGCTGCAGCAACACCCACAGCAGAAGCACAGGTGCGAGAAGCAGAGCAGGAAGCACCAAATTCGCCTGGGGACAGTTGTGGCCCGATCTCGGCGTCTTAGATCCTTCGGGCCCTCTTCCCTCCCGTAGCCTTCCCCGGCCAGGGCCCAGGCTTCAGATTCGGTGGGGGGTCCATCAAACAATACTCCGAATCTATAGGTGGATTCCGGCGGGGAGGGATGCGCATTGCCGAATACCACTTCCATGAGACCCGCTTGCCAGAACGAACACAATCGCCCTCCTGTCCCACTCGGAAACAGCAGATGCAGCACCATAATCCCTGGCCAAGACTATCGGGGGCCCTGGCGTGGTGTATACAGCCTCCTTCCCCTCCCTCTTTTTTATTGTCCTCAGCATAACCATGAACATCAAAATCAACACCAACATCATCAACACAATTGCCGTCATCCTCATCACCAGCAGCAATATAGCCATCATTCCAATCATTACCACCATCACTGTCTTCATCACCGCCACCACCACTATCATCATCAGCATCGTCATCATCAGCATCATCATCATTACCATCATCATTAAGGTCATCATCATCACCATCACCATTACTACCCTCAACAACCTCCTCTACATCATCACCATCATCATCAACATCAACACCATCACAATGGTCACCGTTATCATCATCACCATCACCATCAGCATCACCATCATCACCATTAGCATCATCATCATCATCATTATCATCATCCGCATCCTCATCGTCGTCCTCATCAACATCATCATCATCATTATCGTCATCATCATCATGAATATGATCAGCATAGACATCAGCAGCATAAGCAGCAACATCATCATCACCAATATCATAACACTCGAACGTTCTCACCATCACTGCCTTTATCACTGCCACCATCATCATCACCGCCGCCACCACCATCATCATCATCACCATCAACATCATCATTACCATCATCACCGTCACCATCACCATCAACATCACCCTCCCTCTCACCATCATCATCATCAGCAGCAGCATCAACATCATCATTATCATCATCATCATCATCATCATCATCATCATCATCATCATCATCATCATCATCATCATCATCATCATCATCATCGTGACAACCACCTCCATCATCATCACCACCATCATCATCATCACCACCACCACCACCACCACCATCATCATCATCATCATCATCATCATCATCATCATCATCATCATCATCATCATCATGGTCAACAGCAGCAGCCACATCAGCATGAGCATCAACATAAGGATCAGCCAGCAGCATCAGCATCATCAGCATCATCAGCATCATCAGCAGCACCATCATTATCGCCAGCATCATCACCGTCATCATCAGCAGCATCATCAGCATCAGCATCATTATCATCCTCCCGATGTCTCCCTCCCCCCTTGATCCTCCCGCATCATGGATCTCCTCCTCCTGGGACGGCTCAGTGAGCTCCAAAGTCAGTCCCAGGATGGCCCGGTGCGGCCCAAAGACAGCCTCAACGGGGCCACGCTACGGCTCCAAGGCACCCCCGAGCCATCCCACGCTGCTCCAACAGTGCCTGAGACGCTCGAGAGCCCGAGCAGGCGAGTGCACGAAGCCCAGAGTCAAGGGGCAACGAACATCGCACAACACCCTGAGGAACATCAACACGATTCACCTGTTGGGAACCTCTTGGGCACGCCTTTCGGGTGCCCCTGGGCCACCCTGGGCGCCTCCTGGGCCGCGGTGGGCTCCTCCGGAGGCCCTGCGGACATCTTGGGGGGCACTGGAGCTGTTGTAGGGGGCCTCCTGGGGCATCGGAGGGACCCTTTGGGCCGTCTTGGAGGCTGTGGGAAGCGTCCTTGGAGGCTGGAGGCTGGGGGAAGCGTCTGGGGCTCGCCTTGGAGCCCTTTGGGCGTGGGGAAGAGGCTGGATCAGCCTGGCGCCTCTTCTTGCCTGTGACGCGGTCGTAAACGTTAGGTAACCCCCTCGCAAAAAGAAATCATATTGTAATCTTCTACAACAGAAATCCTTTTCCAATCCGCCACAAAATGAATCCTTTCGTAACCCGCCAGAATCGGAATCCTTTTGGAATTTGCCACACGAGGAATCATTTTTGTAGGTCCGCCACACAAGGAATCCTTTTGTAACCCGCCACGAAAGGAATCCTTGTGGAATCCGCCACAAAAGGAATTCCTTTAAGGCGGACGTACAAGATGACCGACGGCTCAGGGGGTACCAAGGACAAAAAGAAAAAAACAAACACAACCAGGGAAAAAAAGAAAAGAACAAACGCATGGGACTCGCATGCTGTTTGATGAATTTTTGGTTGGGTACCCCCGCCACACAAGGAATTCTTGTGCAATCATTTTCTGCAGCGGATTACAAAAGGATTCCTTTTGTGGCTGATTACGAAAGGATTCCTTTTGTGGCGGGGCTACTAGTCCAAAAGTTCACCAAAACAACGCGAGAGTCCTATGTGCTTTCATGTGTTCTCTTTTTCCCTGGTTATGCTTTATTTTTATTTCTTTCCCTGGTACCCCCTGAGCCGTCGGTAAACTTGCACGTCCGCCTTACAAGAATTCCTTGTGTGGCGGATTCTAAAAAGATTCCTTTTTGTGGCAGATTACAAAAAGATTCCTCTTGTTGCGGATTCCAGAAGAATTTCTTCTGTGGCCGCGACTCGGAAGACCAGGCTCGGTAAAGATATTCTGTCGGGGAGAAACGTGGACAAACGGAAGGAATCCTCTAAGGAGCTTGTGAACCACGGATTGCTGCTTCCGGCAACAAACGGCCCAACTGGCCATCCCAAATACGTGTCGGGGGTCCCCAAACGTGGTGGTGAGAACACCCGGTGGTGAGTCTGGGGCGAATTGGTGTCACCACTGGGTTTTGAAACTCGGGCGGTGTTTCGAGGATGTCTCGAGCGCGGGTGGCCCCGGGAATCACGAAACCCGGTGGTGACCCTGTGTCCCCAAACCTAGAAATTACGTTTTTGGGATTTCAGGTCACCACTGGGTGTCTCACCACCTGGTTTGGGGGCCACCAAACGTGCCGCTGGTCACTACAGAGTGCGCGCTGCCGTGCCTAGTCCCGGCAGAGGGGACAACAGGGGCAAAGGGGACAAAAGGGGGGCAAAGAGGGGACAAAGGAGACACAAGGGGACAAAGGGGACAAAAGAGATAAGACGATGGGACTCTCACGCGTTTTGATGAGTTTTTGGACCAGCAGCCCTGCCACAAAAGGAGTACTTGTGTAATTCCCCACAAGAAGAACTCCTTGTGCAATCCTCTGCAATATGCATCCTTTTGCAATCCACTACAAAAGAAATCCTCTTGCACTCCGCCGCAAAAAGAATATGTGGAATCCGCCACAGACGGAATTCGATTGGAACCCGCCACAACAAAATCCTTTCTCTAATCCGCCACACAAGGAATCCTCTTGAAATCCGCCACACAAGGAATTCTTTTAAGGCGGACGTACAAGTTGACCGACGGCTCAGGGGGTACCAAGGAAAACCATAAAACATATAAAACAAATAACCAGGCACACAAGAAAAAATAGCAGGAAAAACGTATAGGACTCTCACGTTGTTTTGGGTGAACTTTTGGACTAGTAGCCCCGCCACGAAAGGAATCCTTTTGTAATCCGCCACTAAAGGAATCCGTTTATAATCCGCCACAAAATGATTACACAAGGGTTTCTTGTGTGGCAGGGGTACCAAACCAAAAAATCATCAAACAACATGCGAGTCCCATGCGATGTTGATGTTTACTTTTACTTGTTCACTGGTTATTTGTTTTTTCCTTTGTTTATGTGGTACCCCCTGAGCCGTCGGTCAACTTGTACGTCCGCCTTAAAGGGATTCCTTTTGTGGCGGATTCCACAAGGATGTCGTTTGTGGCGGGTTGCAAAAGGATTCCTTGTGTGGCGGACCTACAACAGGATTCCTTTTGTGGCAAATTCCAAATGGATTCCGATTCTGGCGGGTTACAAAAGGATTCCTTGTGTGGCGGATTGCAGAAGGATTTTTTTGTAGACCATTGCAACAAGATTTCTTTTTGCGGGGGGAGCTCGCCCGCAACGTGAAATAGATGACAGTAGTTGCCAAACTGTTCTCAGCCGTGGATCGGGCAAGCGCTTCTGAAATATTGAACGTTGCACTACTTTCATTTATCCGTAAAGGGCTTCGTGCCGTAATTTGCTGGGGATCGGGGCTTCGGGAGCGCGAGTGTAACGTGATTTACGGTGGATCGTGGCACCAGGGGCACGAAATCGGCGTAATGTGCGAGGGGTCGCGACCTCGGATGCGCGACTGCGGCGTAATTTACTACGGATAATTGCCTCGGGGGCGCGAGCACAACGTAATTTAATGATGGCGATGAGGAGGAGGAGGAGGAGGAGGAGGAGGAGGAGGAGGAGGAGGAGGAGGAGCAGGAGGAGGAGAAGGAGGAGGAGGAGGAGGAATAGGATGCGGGGGAGAAGTAGAAGGGGGCAAAGATGGGGAGGAGGGCGAGAACATAATGAGGAAGCGGATGGGGAGGAGGAGCAGGAGAAGGAGGAGGAGGAGAAGGCGGAGGGAGAGGAGGAGGGCGAGTTCACAGTAGCGCTTGCGTTTCGCACAGGCGCAACACAAACGCCAGGCTCATCCAACCTCCCGCCTGGGCGTGCGGGGGCGATCTCGCGGGCTGCTGGGGCTGTGCGGGACACTTCAAAAGCCGAGAAGGCGAGTGGACGGAACATCGCATAACAGCCCCGAGCCCGACAGACCGTGTGCATGGTTGGGGCCTCTCGGGTGCCCTTCGCGGGCGCCCGTGGGCCGTCTTGGGCAGCTCCTGGGCCGCGGTGGGCCCGCCTGGAAGACGGGCGGACCTCTTTGGGAGCACTTGAAAGCCCCGCGGGCGCCCCGCGGGGCACCCGAGGGGACGCTCGGGCCGCCTGGAAGGCTGAGGGGGGGAGAGGACGAGGAGGAGGAGGAGGAGGAGGAGGAGGAGGAGGAGGAGGAGGAGGAGGAGGAGGAGGAGGAGGAGGACCTTTTTGGACCTTTTGCACAGCACAGCGTGCTAAAAAAGGAGGAGGGGAAAACAGAGGGAGGAGGCCAAGCACCTGCACCCAAGGTGGCTACTCCGTAGCAGCCACCCCCAGCGCCTCCTCCTCCCCGCAAGGGGAGGAGGGCGCGTGGGAGGGTACAGGGCTTGCCCTCCTGGCACGCTGTGCTGTCTCCCCGGCGACGCACGCGTCCACTAACCTCGCATGCGAAATCGCTTGCGAGGCCTTAGAAGGCCCCGCATAGCTCGGAAACAGCCCGCGTTTAATTCGGCCGAGATTCTCTCGGCCTTTGCGAGTGGGGGGCCCGCAACCTTCGGCCAAATGGCGACCGTCAACGGTCGCGGTCCGACCACATCTGAAACAAAAATGCAAGGAATGCAAGTCCCAGAATCCCAGACGGTGGGAGGGGTCGAGCTCCAGCCCACCAACAGCGACGCCACAACGAGCCGCGGCCACCACGTCCCGAGGGAACCCAGGCGGGACGACCAGCGGCGAAAAGCACCCCGTCTTCAGGGCCTCTAAGAGGCCCTGTCGGGAAGAAAGAACAGAGCACAGTTGGCACCTGAAACGGGACCCGACTGGAATAAATATGTGAGAGCTGGCCCTGGCCGCGTGCTCGAGGCGTCGGGTCTCGGCGGTCTTCGGCCTAGGCCGCTCGATCTCCGTCGGGGCCTTGGCACGCTTGGGGTCCGCCGAAGAGGCGTCCGCCAGAGCCCGCCGAGCCCTTCGACGCACCAGGGCAGCGGTGAGGTCCCAGGCGTCTGTGGCGGGGACAATCTGGGCGGCCAAAGTCCAGGAGCGTTCAGCGGCTTCAGAAGCCGCTTCGTCGGCTAACTGATTACCACTGGCAAGAAAAACTTCGCGATGGGAGAGGGAGGAGTCGTCAGGGGACAGGTGCGAGGGCGTCCATTCGACCGAGACATGCCCTGGGCCTCGGTCGTCGATGGCGCAACGAATTCGCAGCCACAAATCGCTGTTCCTCCCCCCCAAGCTCCAAGGTCGGCCCCGACTCCACCCCGTCATGAGAGGCTTGTGGTCCGTCACAAAATGGACAGGACCAGTGGTGCTTTCCAGAAAAAGAGCGAAATTCCTGTAGCTCCGACCTGGGCACCGTTTGCGAAGGGGCCTCGCAAAATCTCGGAGATGCCCCCCAAGACGGCCCAACGCAAAGGTCCCTCCCCAGGTCGCGCGTCCCTGACCACAACAACAGCGGAGCCACAACGACGGCGACGAGGGTCGGACGAAAAGCGTCCTCCAGATCCGTCCCCGAAGCCGACCAACGGGCTGCTGCCAGGGTCTCTAGAGCAGGCTCCAAGAGGGACCTCACCTAGTTGGGCTCTGCTCAGGCTCTCCAACGGCTCCCTGAAAACAGGGTGGGTGACACGGGTAGGCGGAACACCTCTCAGCCAAAGGCTTGGTTCAGATTCAACAGACGCTAACGCTTGCGGAATCAAATGATCAGTAGACGTGAAATCACTGTGATCTTTATTGCAGGGGCAACGCCAGATGCGATGCGCAAGAGTTTCTTCCTCCTGCTGGCATCGCGGACACAGGCGGTCAGCGGCCTCACTCAGAGGGTGCTGCCTGTCCATCGTCCACTGGGCGCCCGTGACCACGCACAAGTTGAGGCCGAACAGGTCGAGCTCCCCCTTCTTGGCGAAGTGGCTGAGCTCCAGCCTGGCCCAATAGAGGTCCGCTCCCTCAGCCAGGCCATCACCTGCCATGTGCTTCGACGCATTGCTCCAAAGCTGAGCGCGAAAATCAGTGACCACGTCGTCCAGCAGCTCGGAGATGTCGAACCCAGTGGGGTCGTAGCCTGCACGCCGTGCTGTTGGGATCAGCCACTCCTCGAATCCTCCGACAGTGGGCCTCCTCCAACGTAAAACTGAGGGTGCTCCCCATCCCGCGTCAAGCAAAGTCGCAATAACAGCTCCAATCGGTCCTTTGACCAGTCTCCATCTTTTGTTGGCGCCAACTGCGAGAAGCCGCCGATGAATAACCGTCCAAGCATTTTCAACTCGATGGTGAATGCTGGTGTCGGTCTTCCAGAGACAGAGAAATTCTGAAAGAAGGCCTCGTCGTAACTCCAGGGCTGGATCCTTGAGACCGTAAAGGACCGCCAGTGTTGTCGTAAGACACCTGCCCGTCATGGGCCCAGCTCCAGCCAAGGCTGCCTGCCGCCTGACGGCGAGGACGTTGGACGGCGACATGCCATGGGCCTGGTGCCCGTAGGAGCCTTGAGGAGCTGCGCCTGTGGTCCAAAGACCCTGAGCTTCGCGCCGTAGAGGAGCATGTCTGCGTATGCGGGCAATGCGAGCCGCCCTCTTCCTGCTGGCAACCAACCTCATTCTGGCCTTAGCGACTGTGCGCCGTTTGCCAGAGGCTGCGTCGATGCCAAGATCCGTGCCGTGAAGACCGAACCGTACAGGGATACCCCGCGTCTGCAATTGAGCGGCTGTCCTCCTCCCGTCCTGCGGAACGGTGGCAATGAGCACAGACTTGTCCGAAAGCTTGAGACGGAATTGCTTGGCGAGGTCGGCCAGCGTGACCGTAGCATGAAGGATCTCTGCCTGGACCTTGGCCTGCGTGCCCTCTGCGCGGGCCACAGTGTCATCGATGAAGGTCCAGAAGGTGCTGAAACTCGCTCTGCGATGTGCCGCCTCCATCAATGGATGTAAAAACAACTTGGCGATCCTTACCCCATGCGGGGATCCTGCAACAAGTGACCTGGTGGCGTAGATGGCGTCTGTAACGCCAAGAGAGCCACGCAGGAACCGCGGCCCAGCACACATCTCCAACTCCAGTAACACCACAATCGCTGGGAACTTGAGGTCGAATGCAGCCTGGCCGATGAGGATCCAGGACAACGAGTCGTAGAACTTCTCGAAGTCCAGGAGGAGGGTCGCCGCCGAGATGCCAAACGCCACTGCGGATTCATCGAGCAGCGCTCGCAAGAGTCCTGCTCGAAGCGAGCTGCTGCCCGCCACTGCAGTGTCCCAGAAATCAGAGAGCTCCTTAGTCCATGTGGACGTGACGCCTGCTCTCACGCGGGACCATATCTTTGCCGTCTCTGGAAGTAATCCAATGACCCTCTCTCCTCCCTTGGGTTTGGGTAATAATGCTCCAATAGATGCCAAGATCTGAGCATGTCACACTCCATGTTCTTCAATACTGTTGAGAAGCCTGCAGTAATCACACCGACCTTCGAGTGGGAGTCGCTGGATGTCCAGCGGTGTGATGGAGTCAACTCCGCATGCCTTGGTGCCTAAAACCCTGATAACATTGTCCACCTGCTCGATGCTGACTGGATCCAGCTCCTCCTCGCGGCTCTGCGCGTGCAGGCGTTTGAACATGGCGAGGATGTCGGCCTGAGAGTCGACTGGGTCGTGCCAGAGTCTCTCCCAAGTGGATCTGGTATGTTCCATCCTGATAGTTGGGTCTCCAACGACTCGCCCATCCACTAAGGGGTCGGAAGAGACCGCCTTGGGTTCCTTCACCAATGAGTGGAGCAGTCCTGGCTTAGACGTCCAAACTCCCTTGGCCCAACGGATGAACGAATGCCGCCTCAAGGTCAAACATCTTGCCTGAGAACGACAGGCCAGCTTCTCAGTTAAGTAAGCAAAATCATCGCGCTCCATCTCAGTGGCGCAAGCAAATGCGCGCGACCAGGAGATCCACCGCTGCTGATTAGCGGTGCCCTCAGAGCCTGGACCGAAGAAATCCGATGGGTCGAAGCTGCTGGCGTCGTTGGTGTAGCGACCAAGAGCTGCGGTGCAAATCGCTATCTGGCGAGGATCCTTGCCATGTCGTAGAAGAGCCATGATTCTTTGCACCAAGGTGAGCACAGTTCCCCACCATTCTCCAGCTCCATCAGTCATGTGCACTCGCCCTGGGGTAGCTCTGGTCTGCATCCATTGTAAAGAAAACCCAGCTGCGCGTGGAGCCCGTTGTCGAAGGTCGAGTTGATGATGAAGTGCGAAAGCACGTTCCACTCCTGAGGACCACCGCGCGTACTGTCTGGTGACGGCACCAAGGCCAAGTGCGTTAATATGGCCCAATAATTCAGACTCGACAACACTGCAACATTGAGAGCTGAGCCTCCCCATGGAGGGCTGCTCTTCCCACAGGTCTGAAGGTATGTGAAAAGAGACCTGGGACCCAGGATCCAACGTGCTCCTTGAGGGGTGTAGTGCATCGTAGTCTTCCAGCAGATCGGGTGGTACGCGTGCCCGTTCTTGCTCTTGCCGTTGGGCTCGAAGTATAGACCTCTTGCTGCTAGGGTCCGCAGCGAACTTGGGTCTGGCTACCTTTGGAAACAGTTCAGGTAACAAAAGTTTCTGGTACCACCATCTGCGCATGCCATCGTGGACGTCAACCTGCAGTGCACAATGCGTCTTCCACGGGACCTGAGGCTGCGACCGAACTCGGTATCTGGATGATGTTCCGTACTTGGCCATTGCGACATCAATGAGGGATCCCTCCTGCCCTTTATCGCACGTGGTGCTGACGTCCGCAGGTAGAATGAGTGTGCCCCCAATTTTATCAGGCCACCCAGATCCTTCCAATGAAGTTGGCGAAATATTCCAGTCGCCAATAACCAACCAAGGGTCTGCAAGCCCATGAAGGAAAGAAGCTAACGCAACCAGCACCTGACGATTTCTGCCAGAAACTCCCAATCCTGGCCAAAGATAAACTGATACCAAGACCAGGTTGCCCGAGGACAAATGCAGGATCATGGCGGCGAACCCGCGCATAGGATCAGGTTGGCGTGCAGCTTGCGCAGATTGCCGAATGGCCTGCAGCGAGGTGGTAGCCAGGTGCTTCTTGGCCATGACCCATTCACCGCCAGACGAACCTCCTCGTCCTGTGGGAGTGCGCCCTGTGGCGCAGACCTTCCAACCGTCTTTGTCCAGTTCGATCTCCGTCTTGGAGTGGAACGTGGCGGCGGTGACATGGGTCTCCACCAAACAAAACTGGCAGCAGCGCGCATGGCCTCGGCCCCAGCTGGAGCACCTGTTGCCGCAGCAGCGCCAGCAGGCCCAGCCCCGTCAGTAGCAGCAGTAGCAGCGGGGCCAGCAGCAGAGCCAGCCGCATCGCTGCCATCCACGCGCCTGCGCTTGGCCTCCTCCCTGGCGCGCAGCTTGCGAGCCTCCTCACGAAGCTCCAGGATGCGCTGCGCCGAGGGACCGAGGACTTCCTGGACCTTGGTCTGGACGCTGTCGGCCAGCTCCTGCTTGATGCGCCCCCAGTCCACGCGTGCCTGCTCGTCGAGCTCCAGGCCCGAGAGATCAAACAGCGGCCCGTCCACGATCTGAAGCGAGCCCTCGTCGACGAGCGTCGAAAGGTTGATCGCCGAAGAAGAGGGTGGCGCCGCTGACGGCGGCGCCGCGGCCTTGACCTGCTTGGCGCAGGCCGCCTCCCAGTCCTGCTGCGCCGCATGGGCGCTGGCGGCCGCCTCGTCCTCTGCGGCCTGGGCGTCGGCGAGCCACTGCTGGCCTTCCAGAACGCGGGCCGAGCAGGTCTCAAGCCATGCCAGCGCCCTCCTGCAAGCCACGCCTTTGGCCCGCACTTCCTCCTCAAGGAGTGGCGCCTTCTGCGGGGCACCCGCGCCAGCAGCAGCTGCCTGCGCCTCCTTCTTGGCCTGCACCGCCGCCTTGAGCTTGAGAAGCTCGTCGCAGTCCGAGCCGAGCTCCTTCTCGAAGAACTCGAAGGGGTCAGCGGCATGAGCAGGCTGCTGCTGCTGCTGCTGCTGCTGCTGCCCTTCACGGCCACCATGAGGAACCCAGCCCGCCTGCTGGTAGACCCATGGCCGACGCTGGACGGCCTGGGCCTTCGGTGCGGGCCGGGGCAAAGGTGGCCCCTTGGCGCCCTTGCCTCCTGCTTGAGCCCAGGGAGGAGCCGCAGGGGCATCTGCCGCTGGCTCTGCCTCAGGAGGAGGCGTTGCGACCGCCTGCGGTGGGCCCCAAACCCACTGGCCGCGGGGGCGCTTGTCCTCCGAAGGGCTCGGCACCATGGCGCCTCCGCACTGGTAGCGCCAGTGGTTGTTCTTGAAATTCCAGCGGAATCTGCAGGAAGTGCATGTGATGTACGTCGTCTTGGCCCCTGCCGCTGGAGCCGCGCGAGCGCCGCCCTTCTTGCCGCCGCCTCCCATTGCTGGTGCGAGGGAAGCTGCTCTCCCAGTGAAGGGGGCAGGCGATGGACTGGGGCGGACCAGTCCTCGCAGAGAGGATGTCGGGCGCAAGCACCCTGGCACTGCCGCGGACTAGCGGTATCCAGTTCGGCCAATGCGGGCTCCGCCCGCACGAAAGGCATCTTGAGCCAAAATGGCTACGGAGGAGGAGGAGGAGGAGGAGGAGGAGGAGGAGGAGGAGGAGGAGGAGGAGGAGGAGGAGGAGGAGGAAGAGGAGGAGGAGGAGGAGGAGGAGGAGGAGCAGGAGGAGGAGGGGAGGAGGAGGAGGAGCAGGAGGAGGAGGAGGAGGAGGATGGGGAGGAGGAGGAGGAGGAGGAGGAGGAGGAGGTGGAGGAGGAGAGGAGGAGGAGGAGGAGGAAGAAGAGGAGGAGGAAGAAGGGGAGGAGGAAGAAGGGGAGGAGGAGGAGGAGGAGGAGGAGGAGGAGGAGGAGGAAGAGGAGGAGGAGGAGGAGGAGGAGGAGGAAGAGGAGGAGGAGGAGGAGGAGGAGGGCCCCTGGGAGCCGCTTGGGGCCAACTTGGGCCGTCGGGGTCCGCCTTGGGCCTTGGGGCCCTTTTTCTGGGCGTCTGCGAGCGGCGCCTAGAGCTGTGTGGGACACTCTGGGAGCAGAACAGGCGAGCACGTGAACGCTGCGCAACAACGGGAACATCAAATGTGTGTTGCCTGTGGGGGGGCCTCTGGGGATTGCTTCTCGGGCGCCCGGGGGCCCACTCGGGCAGCTCCCGGGCCGCGGTGGGCTCATCTGAAAGCCCTGCGGGCTTCTTGGTGGCACCCGAACTGTCCTGGAGGCCCTGGGGTGCACTCGGGCCGTCTTGGAGCCTGCGGGAGCGTCCGAGGAGGCAGCCGCGTGCGCCCCAGGCCCGGGATCTCCAAGGTGTGTACTACCATGCGCACCTCTCCGGGGGCGTAGAGCTCAGAGGCGACTGCGGGGTGAAGCTGCCCGCGTTCGCGTTTCTGCTCTGGCCGCCCGCCTCGCCCGGGGAGTCCTTCGCACTCCGAAGACATGTCGTCGCACTCCCGACGGAGATCGCGATGTCAGGGTCCGAAACACACCTGATAGCCCAGCATTCCAACATCCAAGATTTCAAACGTCATTGGGTTTCATTGACGCTGTACAACTGTTAGGCAGCCGTGTGAGTTTCAATGGGGTCCCGTGCCTCTCTGCACCACACTACAACGAAGCAGTCATATAACGCAATGGAGTTCGGTGGTTCGACCATAACTGTTATAATAGCAGCGGCTGTCTGTATATCCCAAACTGCTTGTGCAATGTTGCTCTAACCTTTGTTGCCCGCTAGGGTACTTCTCAACGTTTCGTGGAATCGCAAACGCTGGTGGCCCCTTCGGTGTCCCGCCAATACTTTTCGTACCAGCCTGGGCACGCACGTACACCTTGCATGTGTATACGGTGAAGGCATGTTGTAAGCACTTTGAGGGTGAGCGGACCCACCCGCGATTTGAATGTCACGCAGAGAGGCGCGGGCGGGCCCCCCAGGAACGAGCCCTCAAACTAGGGCTCGACGTCCTGAGGCCCGCTGTCCCCGCGCGCAGCCGCCGCCCTCTGCTCGCGAGCCAGGCGACCGCGGTCTCGCGCAACAGCAACCCAAACAGGTCTTACACCGCGCCCCGCGGCGCACGGCGAGGACCCGCCAGGGGAGCGCAGTTAACTCCGCGCCCCGCGCCGCCCTCTGGGGTAGGGGTCCACGCCGCGCTCACGGCTCACAGCAACTGGCGGGGGCCATCCTCCGCGCGGGTCGCCGCGGACTGCAACCGCTCGAACCCGCCGTACCAGGATGCCCACGCGCGCCGTGCCCGCTGCTCCCTTGCAACTCGCCATGGCCGCAACGCAGCAGCCACTACCGTCGCCAGGGCCGATCCGACAGGTGGGCCAACCCAAGCGCCCCGACATGGCGGCGGAGCCAGGCCTGCCGCCGCGGCTCCATCTCGCCCACCTGCACATGGGGCTAACGCAGATCGTGCGCCTCGCCGCCAGGGAACCCCAGCGCGACGCGCAGCACACCCGCCTCGGCATCGTACCCCAAGCTGTCGCAGAAGTCTGTCTCGCCAGCCTCCACAAACCTTCTTTCGATCGCCGCCGCCCCCGCCGCAGAGAGCGTCGCGATCTCCACGGCATCTGCGGCGGTGATGCGACCCTCCCTGGCTGCTCGGTGGAGCTCCTCTAGGTAGTGCACGGCGTCGACGCTGTCCACGGCCAGCTCCATGGAGCACAGCCTCGCGCCCACCCGTTCGTGCACCTTTCGCGCGTCAGCCAGCTCCCGCACCCGCGAGCCTTGGGCTGCTAGCTGCGCGAATCGCGCCTGGAGGCTCTCGAACGCCTCGGCCCTCTCCAGCAGGAAAGCCCGCTCGAGGCGCCTCCCGCGCGGCTCCTCCTGCTGATCGTCCGACTCCTGGTCCCTCGCTCCTGCGGCACCCTCGCCGTGCAGGAGCTCCTCGGCGTCGGGCACGCCGAGCCAGGCGCAAGCCACGCGCGCCCGCGCACACCACCAGGTGGCCCCCACAACGGCATCGCCGCGCACGGCAACTGCGGCCCTCCCCTCGCGCGGCGGGTCGCTGCCTCCGCCGCTAAGCACCGCAGCATCGTAGCGGACCAGGTACTCCAGGTCTCCCGTACCAAGCCCCGCGCCGAGGCCGCTCTCTTCGCTGCTGCAACAGTCGCCCTCACTGTCCTCGCAGCAGATGGCCACGGCCTACGGCGACGGCGCGAAGGCGCTTGTGGCAGGGTCCCCAGCACCAGCACCAGCATCCGTCGGCCCCTCGTGCTCCACCCGCACGCCCTCCATGAGCACCTCGGAAGCGGCGTGCCCGTCGTGCACCCCCTGGCTCCCTGGCTCGGGGATGAACGGAACGGCACGGCGTCCTCCCGAAGTGAGAAGGCCTGCAGCGTGAGCACGGACTCGAGGGAAGTCGCAGGGACGCCGCACGGCATGGCAGGGGCCCTGCGGGCGCTTGGCGGGGCAGCGTGGCGAGACCAATTCGCCGCTTCCAGCAGCGACTGCACCTCCCCGAAGTCGATGAGCAGGTCGGACTGGCCTGCGAGCACCTGGGCGGCGGCGAGGGCCTCCCCCATGCTCGCAAAGTGGGCACCCAGCGCGTCGCTGACGGCCCAGTGCGCTGCGAGGCCCGCCCTCAGGGACTTCGTCCGCCAGGCGAGGGCGCACGCTCAGGACACCCCAAGCTCGCCGCGCCTCCGCCTGCGCAGGCGCCTCGCCAGCGTGCGCGCCGAAGCAGCCGCCCACGCCGCGCCGCCAGGCGCCTCCATCGGCCACTTGCGCGCTCCCGAAGCGCCCGACGGGCGCGCAGCTCGAGGGCCTCCCGCAGCCAGGCTCCGCCCTTGAGCCAAAATGGCTACGGACTACGGTGAAGGTATTTTTTTTTATCTGTGTGGGCGCCGAGCGGGCTCGGCGGATTCTTGCATAAATTCAAGGCGGAGAGGCGGAGGGCCGCGCGGGCGCTTACAGCCGCCTGCCGAGGCCGCCTCAGCCCGCGGCGCGCGTCCCCGCGCGGCCTGCGCGGGCGGCCGCTGCCGTCGCGGCTCGCCCGCGCTCGCGGGCCGCCGCTGCGTCCGCGAAGCCGTGGGCTCCACGCACACCCACGAGCCCTGGGCGGGACCGCCGCGGCTCGGCGGCCTCCCCCCGCGGGGCCGCCGCGGCCAGCCGCCGCGTAGCCGCGGCGCTCGGCGGCGCAGCCGCCTGGCCCCCAGCGCCAGCCGCAGGCGGTGGGGGCTGGGCGGCTGCTGGCAGCCGCTGCGCTGGCACGGGCGTTGCCACGAGCGCCTGCCCCTCCGCGCCGTGGCCCTGCCTGGCCTGGAGCGCCGCCGCCCAGCGCCGGCGCGTGCACTCCGTTGGCGAGGCCAGCGGCGCGATCGGCTCCTTCGACGCTGGCAGGATGCCGCGAGCGAAGTCCGACCGCGCCTGGGCTCTGGATCCCTTCTTGCACTTGGGCTGCCCAGCCGCCGCGCTGGCCCCGCACTGCTTGCCCAGGCCGCGGTGCGCGTACCTGGGGAGGCGGCAGTGCATCCAGCAAGCCGCGCAGACCAAGAAGGGCTCGGAGTCGTCTCCTTCGACGCTCGACTCCATGAGGAGGTGGCCGTTGACCCTCCATCCCGCTGGACGGGCTGCATCAGCCGCCTCCGCAGTGGCTGGACCGCTGCTCGCCGCCTCCGCCGCCGCCAGGCGCGGGCGGGGCGCGGGGGCTGAGGCCTCGCGGCGCCTCGGCTGCACCTGCGCCCTGCGCTGGGCGACACGTCGCAGGGCATCCGCGGGCGACTCGGCCGAGGCGAGGCGGCGCCTCATGGGCGAAGGGCGCGAGCTGGAGGCGCCAGCAGCCGCCACCGCTGCCAGGGCCGCCGCCGTGGCGAGGAGGGGGCCGCCATCAGCCGCCGAGGCCTGCGCCTCGGCGTAGCCACCGCAAAGCTCCGCGTCGATCTCCTTCACGTTGCCATCGCCATGCAGCGCGACGTGCTCCGCGTCGCGTGGCGCCTGGCGAACCTGCCGCGGGCGGCGCACCAAGGGGGCAGCTGGGGGCGGCAGGCTGCTGTCTGCAAGCCGCGGCGGCTGCCCAGGGCCTCCGCCAGCGGCGTGCCCGACAGCGGCGGCTGCCTCGCGGCCCTCGGGGAGGTCGATGGGTTCCGAGATGCCGCTGCCGCGCACCAGCGCCGCGCCGTCAGGAGCAGCCAACAGCGCGTCCAGCTCCGCGATGCCAGCCGCGCGCACCTCCACGTCGTGTTTCTTCCTGAACTGGCCGCGCCCCTGGGACTGCGACTTCGGTGGGCTGAATCCACCTGTCCCAGGGGCGGGCTCCGCCGCGGCGGCGAACAGGGGGTCGGCCTCGCCGTCGAGCTTCGCCGCGATGTAGGGGGTGAGGTCCCGCAAGCCCGACACCGTGTCCTGGACCTCGAACTCGGCGGCGAAGCGCGCCGCGAAGCGGGTGCGGGCCTGGCAGCCCTGGAGCAGGCGGGCCTCCTCGTCGGCGATGGCGTGCATCGCCGCGCCCGCCTTCGCGAGCTGGCCCACGAGGCGGTTGCCGAAGAGCTCCACCTCCATGAGGTCGCCCCGCTCGATGGCCGCCCGCGCACGGGAGGGGATGAGCTTCAGGGCAGACGGCGCCGCACCCCTCGCCTGCGCCACCCACTCGCCAACGGTCGTGAGAACCGCCACCGACCAGACCGCGCTCCTGGCCCGCGGGCACCACGAGTGCGCCCGCGTCCCAGCCGCGCGAGCGGCGCTCCCCGCCAGGGTCACAGCGCGGCCTCTGCACCTGGTACTGGGCGCCGACGAAGAGGTCCTGGCAGAAGAGCTCCTCGTAGCGGTGGCCCATCAAGCTCACCAACTCGGCAGTTCGCTTGAAACGGTCGTGGTCGGTCCGCGCGTAGAACTTGCCGTCGAGATAGACTGAGGCTGCCCCAAAGCCAAGCTGGCGGGCGAGCGCGAGCCCCAGGTTGTGTGGGTAGACCGCCATGTCACAGCTGTTCGCATCCTTGCCCCAGACCAAAGTGGGCTGGTGGTCCTTCTCCCACTTGACACCGTAGCGGCGGCGCACCCTGCACCAGATGCGCAACCACTTGCCCATGAGGCCGATCGGGCGGCGGCCTCCGTCTGGCTTCCCCAGGAAGAGGAACACCGTGGTGAAGAGGGCCGTGGGCTGCGGCTGCAACACCCAAGCCGTGAGCACCTCTGCCATCATATCGGCGAAGGGCCTGCCCTGGGAGAGGACCAGCCGCGGGTGGAACGCATCCCAGCCCAGAGCGGTCTGCTTCGGGAGCGACTTCGCCGCCTCGAGGCTGTCGCCCACCGTGAACGGGGGCAGCACCATGGAGCAGATCCAATCGGCTGGTCTGGTCCTGTGCTCCCTATCGGCTCCTTTCCAGAGGGCCTTCCACTCTATGCGGATCTGGTTCTGGGCTTGCTGGACTACAACGGGGAGCGTCAGCCAGTCGGGGCAGTGCGCGATCACCGAGTCCAGCACCTGATCGCGGTCCTGTATGACATCGCGGGCTCCTTTCGCCCCTTTCGTCGAGGCCACGTCCACGTAGTCCATCCAGCGCAGCCTGGCCGCCTTGGCTTCTTCTTTGCAGAGTCTCGCCGCCGCGCTCTCGATCATCTGCAGGAAGGCCTGCCCTTGCACAGAGGGCTCTTGGAACACCACAGTCAGCGAGTCCAGCTTAGCGCCTTCAAACATGGAGCAGCCCGCCTGCTCGAACTTGGGCCCCAAGCTCTTGGCCACCTGCACCAGGTGCTTCATGTAGCCCCCGAGCCCCTCAGGGGGTGAGCTGACGGCAGCAGCCGCACTGAGCTGCCTGGCGATCCTCCCGAGGCAGCGCCAGCACTTGGTGAGGGGGCTAAGCTTCCTGACAGCCTCCGTGCGCTGCAGCTTGGCCAGCTGGAGGGGCTTGGCCTGCGGTCGCCCTGGCTGGGGCTGGGCTGCAGGCTTCGCGGCTGCCGCGGCGCCCGCGCGGCCGCCAGGCGGGCGGCTGCCCGCCGCCTTGGGGCTCCGAACCTCAGGGGGTCTCACGCCCTCGCCCTTAGCCTCGCCAACTTGAATTGGGTACCCACTATTCCGTATGGGCCCCTGGCTGGGCTGAGGACTGCCAGTCCTTCGGTCGGGCCCATCCAAGTCCGCCACCGCGCTTGGCTCTGTCCTGCCACTGGGCGCCTTGAACTTGGAACCATGGCGCGCATCGTCGGAGCGTCGGTCCTGGCGCAGCAGCGGCCCAGTGAAGGGAAGCCCTTCCCCAGCGTCGGCCTCGACGTTGGCCGCCAGGTAGGCGTGCATGCCGCCGCTCGGCGCCGCCTTCGCCGCGGGGCGGCTGGGCGCCGCCGCCCCTGCCTCCTCAGCCCCGTCTGGGACGGGCGGCGCCGCGCTTACGGGGCCGCCGCCTGGCAGCAGGGTGCTACCCGCGGGCCTGGCCGCTGCCAGCAGCAGCGCCAGCAGCAGGTGGAGGGGCCGCCGCAGCAGCCTTTTGGTCGGCAGCGCGCTGTCGGGCCGCCTCGTCTGCCGCTCGGCTCTCCACGGCGGCCGCTGGGGGGGGCCCTGCACCAGGCGCAGCGCCTGCTGCTGGGGCGGCGGCAGCAGCAGGGGCGGCCGCCTGTCCTGCTGGCTGCGGCGGGGCGCCCTCGTCACAGAGGCGCCTGAGGGTGGCCTGCGCCTCCTCCTCCAGCTCCGCGAAGTTCTCGAATGACTCCGCGTCGAAGTTGAAGGTGAGCTGCCTCGCTCCATCGGGCTGGGCGCCCACGACACCAGCCGCTTGGGCTCGCTGGCGGAGGAGGGCGTTCTCCTCCTCTTTGGCCTCTGCGAGGTTGACCGCCGCCTCGTCGCGCCAGCCTCGGCACAGAGCGAGGTGGTCCTCCGCCGCCACGAGCGCGTCCGCCGCCTCGTCGAGCTGGCGCTGGAGGTGGATCCGCTTCGCCGTGGCCGACTGCAGCCTCTGCTCGAGCGGCTTCGGAGCTGGGGCGACCGCGGGCGCGACGCAGCCCCGCGCGTCACGGACTGCCTCCTGCAGCCTGGCCGCGATGGCGGGGTCCCCGCAGGCGGGGAGCGCTTCGAGCTCGCTCTCGGGGGGGGCCGACCAGGGGGCCTTCGGGAAGGCGCCTCCGCCACGGCCACCCGCGCCCCCGCCGCCGCCACGGGAGGCGGCACCACCACCGCCGCCACGGGAGGCTCCTCCACGGCCCTTGCCGCCCTTGCCGCCCTTGGCGCCATTCTTCGGTGGGCCTCCGCTGCCGCCTCCTCGCAGTGCGGGTTGGGAGCCGCCGCCGCCGTCGTCCGCCCAGACCCCGACGCGGGGCGAAGGCTTCGAGGGCGCCAGCTCCAGCCCGATCCCGCACATCCAGCACTTCGCATTCCTGCGGAAGTTCCAGCGGAAACGGCAGCCCGTGCACACGACGAAGCCAGGCTCGGCCTTCGGCCCCATCGCCGGAACGGGCGGGCGCGCTGCTCAGCCGCGGGCGTGCAGCAGGCAGGTGCCGACGGGGGCGGACCCGCCGACACAGAAGAAGCCGTGACCCGCAGGTCCAGGGTGCTGCAGTGGCAGCCCACACTTGTTGGAAAGGAAGGTAGCCTCAAAGCAGAACCTCCCTCGCGCTTAGTCGCCCCGAAAGACTCGCGGTCGTCGGGACGGTTCATTGCCTTGAGCCAAAATGGCTACGGACGGTGAAGGCATTGGATAAGTAACCATTGGATAAGGAATCCAGGGTCTGGAAGCCTGTGGAGCTCCAATCGTGGGGTGGCCGTGGATATCACCGCCGCGCTCATCAGATAAGGAACCCTTCAGGGTCTGAAGCCTCCTGGACACATTCCTTAACGAACACCTCCGCCGTAGGCGTACATGCATGCACATGCGCGCGCACATATGTTACGCATGTCCCCGCCACCGTGGCGCGAGGTACTGGGTGAAGTGCCATCGTGTCCCTTCGAACCATCGGTGCTGCATGTCTTTAAAGTGTATGTTCAAGGGGTCGAAGGGCTGGATTTCCAAACACTCGCGCGTGTTCCCCGGCTCGTCGCGTGACCTTTCCGGAAGTCGAAGTTCGTTGGACAGCACCGTGCTTTGCGCAAGGCTTTCGGCCTTGGAGGCGGGAGCACGACATGGCCCCGGGAGCCCCCGGATGCCAGGATGGCCCCCGAGATCGCTGAGAGGCCCCCAAGAGGTCCCCAGAGGCGCCCAAGAGGCCACAGGAGGCATCTAAGATGCCCGCAGGAGGCCCCAACGGGCCCCGAGAGGCCCCAAGAGGCCCCCAAGATACCTCCAAGGAGCCCCCCAGGAGGCATCCCAAGAGACCCCCAAAAGGCAACAGGACCCTGGCCCACAGCCCAGGCAGGGTGGCAGGATGGGCCGAAGGCCACCAGACATTAGACATGCAGGCGTCCCCAACAGCGCTTGAGCACTGGACTCCGCATGCTGCACTCTCGGCTGCACAGCGTCGCTGCTTGGGGCCCACGTGCCAGCGCCGCTTGCACGTGTGCGCGCGCGCGTGCATCGGGTGCTAGCGAAGACGAGTGACAGTCGACGTGCGGGCTTGCGTGCGAACGTGTACGTTTGTACTGTTCTCTCCCTCGAGGAGGAGGAGGAGGAGGAGGACGCCTCTCTCTCTCTCTCGCGTTCTGTCCCGCTACATGGCTCTCTGTCCCTCCTCGGGGTTCGAGGGCGGATGCTGCGCAGGGCAGATGAACCAAGAGGATCGCCCACGTTACTGCATCGAACAAAGAGACGAAGCACAGCGCCAGGAGCTCCGCCTGCTTCCCGTAGCTGATGAACTGCGTGGCCAAATAGAAATCACAGGGCCCCTCGAAATCCGCGATGGCCTTCATGTATTCGTTGTTCGCCTTCCAGGCCAGGATGGTGTCGACGGCGGCGAGCCAGAACAGCTGGAGAAGTACGAAAAGGCCAAAGATCAAGAGTAGGACCCTCAAAAGGTAGATGCAAGCCGCTGTGCATTTCTTGCCGCCGCTGCTGCTGCCGCTGTCGTCCGGCTTTTTCTTCCCGCCGCTGCTGCTGTCGTAGAGCATGGATGCTTTCTCCTGGAGGAGCGTCGTGGCGAGGTACGAGACGAGCACTCCGAGGGCGAGCTTCGCGCAGGCCCCGATGAGCACGCCTGTCAGGGCCACCTCGAGGAAGGTTCCGATGTCGTTGCCCCGCAGGTGCTTGACGTAGAAGGCGGCGACGTCGGTGCCGCAGCCCTCGATGAGCTTCTGCAGGTGGGCGCACTCGTGCAACTCCGGATTCACGTCGAGGTTGATGCTCGGAGGATGGCCAATCGAGACAGCGGCGGCCCTCCTGCCTGGCCCAAATCCACGAACTCCCGGGCGTCATTTTGATCCGTTTGCCGGGGCGGAGGAGGGGGAGGAGGAGGAGGAGGAGGAGGAGGAGGAGGAGGAGGAGGAGGAGGAGGAGGAGGAGGAGGAGGAGGAGGAGGAGGAGAGAGGAGGAGGAGGAGGAGGAGGGATGGAGGAGGGAGGAGGAGGGGGAGGAGGAGGGGAGGAGGAAGAGGAGGAGGAGGAGGAGGAGGAGGAGGAGGAGGAGGAGGAGGTCGCGACCAGCAGCCCCCAGGAAGTCCAAAAAGGACGGAACATGCCAGGGAGGCCCGCCGCTGTCTCGCCTGGCCCTCCTCCGAGATGCCGCTCCTGTACACGAGGCCTTCGCACCGGTCGAGCGCCCAGAACGTCAGGACCTCCCGCCGGTCCTCCGACGTCGCGCCTGCCGCCTCTCGGAGGCGGTCGTCGAGCGAGGCGCCCTCCGGCCACGCGTCGGCGGTCCAGTTCTCGCCTGGGGTGCACCTCCCGCCGGTGAAGCACCAGCCCTCGGGGCAGAGGCACTTCCCGGAGCCGCCGGTCCTGTCGCTCCCTATGGAGTCCACGTCGCAAACGACGGACATGCCCTCGTTGCCGGCGCGCCCAGGGGGGGGGGGGGGGCAAAGCAGAAGAGGGGCGGGCCCTCTCAGGAGGCTCAGAAGGCCTTCGGTTTTCTGGGGTGGGGTGGGGAGGAGGAGGAGGGGAGGAGGGGAGGAGGGAGGAGGAGGAGGAGGAGGAGGAGGAGGAGGAGGGGAGGAGGAGGAGGGAGAGGAGGGAGGAGGAGGAGGAGGAGGAGGAGGAGGAGAGGAGGAGGAGGCGGGAGGAGGAGGAGGAGGAGGAGTGAGGAGGAGGAGGCGGAGGAGGAGGAGGAGGAGGAGGAGGTGGAGGAGGAGGAGGAGGAGGAGGAGGAGGAGGAGAGGAGGAGGAGGAGGAGGAGGAGGAGGGGACGAGGAGGAGGAGAAGGAGGAGGAAGAGGAGGAGGACGAGGAGGAGGAGGGAGGAGGGGGGGAGGAGGAGGAGGAGGAGGAGGAGGAGGAGGAGGAGGAGGAGGAGGAGGAGGAGGAGGATGGGGAGGAGGTGGAGGAGGAGGAGGGAGGAGGAGGAGGAGAGGAGGAGAGGAGGAGGAGGAGGAGGAGGGAGGAGAAGGAGGGGAGGGGAGGAGGAGGAGGGAGGAGGAGGAGGTGGAGCAGGAGGAGGAGGAGCAGGAGGAGGAGGAGGAGGAAAAGGAGGAGGAGCAGGAGGAGGAGGAGGAGGACGAGGACGAGGACGCGACAGGACAGGACATTCGTATGGGGGGGTCAACGTCGAGACGCCCGCAAAGCAGCTGCGGGGTACGACTTGCAAAATCCCTTGCGAATTAAGCTTGCCGCAGACCCAGACTTCACACGGAGCCGACACGGGGCGTGCCCCGGCGAGCTCCGAGGAGGCCTCGTAAGAGAGGCTCGTTACCTTGTGAGATTGCGAGCCCTTACGGGCCGGCGCGGGCGGAGCGGCTGTTAGCCCTCTCGCGCGCCCATTCCAAGGGGAGCGCGCCGGGCAAGCAGGGCCACCAAGCAGGGGGGGAAGACGACGCGACCTCACCTCGACGACGCAGGGGGGAGAGGAGGAGGGAGAGAATGCTGGAGGCCCCTTCGTGCCAAACTTATGCTGGGGGGGGGGGGGCGAATTAGTTCCTGCTGGGCCAACGCTTCTAACAGGGCCCCTCCCTCTCTAGACTCACTTCGCTTCCTGGGCGCGCTGGTCGATGGCCGAACCATGCAATGTAGTGTCAGTACGCTGCGCCCGAATTCTCTGCAATAGCCAAACTGCACCTCTCACCTCTGATGTCACGGCGTGTTAGAGGCTTCCCAATCTGCGATGCTGGTCCTGTCCCACTGTCGTTCCACGGGAGGGGGGCCATCGAGGAGAGCGCTCGAGTGGTCTCTGCGGAGCCCTCGTTTTCCACTCGTCGTCCCAATGGTGTTGTGTCCATCTGAATTTGCCCCTGTCGGTGCTCCAGGAAAAGACGCTCATGTCGGCGCAGGCCCCGCTGGCCTGGGCCCCGAGATGCCCTCGCCACTGCAGCCGCGGGCGCGAGCGGGCGCTCTCACGCGCGGCCGCTGGAGCTAGCTTCTCCACCTGAAACAGCGAACTGCTCGAAGATCTCGGCGCCGTCGAGCAGGGCGTCCGTGCTCTCGCGCCGTTCCTGGCGACGCTGGAGCCTCTCGACCTCCTGATTCTCGGACTTCTCGATGGTCTGCAGCTCCCTCTCGGATGCCCCCACGGCGCTCTGCAAGTTCTCCAGGCCGTTCTTCGCGATCTGCATCGCAAGCTCGCACCAGCTGCGCGACGAGAAGTACTTCCTCCCTGCTGCTTGCCACGCGTCCACTGGGTACCTTGCAATCCGTTCGCAGCCCTTTGCGTAGTGCGTCATCGGGAAGACGGGTGGGGTCATGTCCTGCAGGTCATCTGAGCTCAGCTTCAGGGCTGCGTCGATGAACTGGCGGCGGTGCTCTTCGATGGCGGCGTCGATCTTCTGCGGCGGCCTCTCGGCTGCAAGTGCCTCCCACTCGCCATTAATGGGAAGCTCCTCCGCCATCGACGGGCCGTTGCGGTGCCCGTGAAACCGCGACGTGCAGCCTATCTCGGGCCACGTCGCGTGGTCCTCGGTGAATTTGCTCTTCCTCTTGTCCACCCATTCTTTCATGGGCTGGTCCTCGGGGAAGCTCTCGCGGGCAGTCAGCTGCGCCTTCCAGTCCACTTTTCTCCGGAATGTCCACTGCTCTGACCGCGAGTTAGCGCCGGGGCCCCTCCGCCACAGCTTGTTGGGGAAGGCTGGTCCGCACGCGCAGGCGCAGTCCATGTCCTTGTCCCTGCCTGCGCGGCCCCTGCGCGCATTGTACAACAGCATGTCGTCGCTCAAACTGTCCAAAGTCAAGCGCCCTCATGTACTGGGTCTGCTGCGCACCCATGTTCTTGCGCGTCTTGCAGTTGCCGTGTCCCTGCAGCTCCTTCTCCTTCTCTGCCAGCGCTTGCTTGGCCGCCCCCGATGCCCCCCCGTCCTCCATGTCCATGAGCATGTACTCGCGCAGCATGACGTCGTACCTCCCAGCGCACTTCAGGGCGACCAGCATGTTCTCCCCTGCCTTGCTGAAGGCCGCGAATATGCCCCCGTTCTTCGTGATGCCGCCCACCGAAGCCTTCGACGCCTCCCTGGACCGCTCGGGGACCTTCTGCGACCTCTTGGGCTGGTTGCCTTGCTCCTCCGCGTCGATGATCGCCTTCGCTGCCTGGAATTGGTCCATGGATTGAGCGGTCCACGTTGTGCCCCTTGCGCGCTGCGTCTGATCACGGCTCACTTGTTCTTGTGTGATGTACTTCTCCCCGCCATGGCGATGCTTCTCCTCGTCGCTCCACTCGGACTATCCCTCGCGACTAAGGGCCAACTCGCAATTGACGCGCACCCTCTTCCACTGGCTTCGTCTTCCTCCTTGGTGTTGTTCGCGTCCTGGCTCGCTCTTGGCGCGCTCCCCGTGGCTCTCCATCATCCTGTAGTGCCCGAGCCGCTCGCTGCATTGGCCGCGTGGCCAAAGCTTGTCGCTGCTGGTAAAGGCCATGAGCAGCCCTCAGCGCCCCGCACTCCGAGATGCCCTCGCTCGTGCAAGTTCGCACCAAGGCTGCGGCCGAACCAGATGGGCTGTTGGAACTGATGGTACGCGACGAGGGGGTGTCTTCTCTCTGAAATCCCGCGCTGCGTCCAATAGGCTCGAAAGATACCTCGTGATATTCTGGAGTCGGGGCCCGCACCTGAACCCCCACTTCCGCCCATGACCCACCGCCGCCTTTACATTGTCTGTTTGATGCCTGCAAGGCACGCCGGGGCCCCAAACGCGCCGCATCGCCACGCGTGTAAATGGCCGCCAGGAGGTGGAAGAGGCAAATCGGGTAAAGCTGGGAGGTGTCGTGTCGTCACAACTTAAGACGTAGGCCACTAAACGTTGGGATGGGGGGGCTGTCTGCACCCTGGGAGACCTCTCCCCAGGGCGTTCCTCTGCAACTCTGCTTCCCGTTCCGCCCGAAATTTAAGAGCCAGTTGGAGGCACCTGCCGTTCGAGGACATGTGTCTAAGCTTGGCGAGGCGCTCAACATCCATGCTGTTTGACTCCGCGATCTTTTCCTTATCGGAGAGATGCCGTCTCGCTTGTCCGCTGTTGGGCGCTTCTGATAGGCCCGCCTGGGCTGGGGGGGCCTCAGGGGGGGCGGCGCCCTCAGAACTCGGTGCGGTAGCCTTCGCAGAAAGGGGGTCGTGCAGGTGCTTGTCCGCGTCGATCGCGGTTGGGCACAAGGTGCTGGGGTTCTTGCGCTCCGCGGTGCCCTCGCTAGCGCCGCCGCCCCCTCTTCTCTCGGCGGCGCCGACGCTGGAGTTCGCGCCCCGCCGCCCTCTCCAACTCCGTCTTGGGCGCCGCCGACTGGGGCTACCTGCCGCCCGCGAAAACGATCAGCACCCCCGCTGCTTTCTTCAAGTTGTGGCCCGAGAACTTGCGCAGCTTCTCGAGAATCTCCTCGCTCGTGCCTTTCGGGGGCGCCGCTCGGAAATCGGGGCCCGCGTCGATGCTGATCTGGATATTGCCCGTGCCCTCCTCCCAGAACTGCTCGTCCTCGTTCGGGTTATTGCTCTCGCTGTTTTGAACTTCGTAGCTCTCGCTGATCTTGCACAGCTTGATCGCCTCGGTGACCAGGGCCTGGCCGTCGACATTGCTGCCGCCCCAAAACACCGGGAAGTTGTTCAGCGAGTCGATCCCCCGGGCCATGGGCCCTTCACCGATGTAGCGTCATCTTTCTGCCACTCCGTCACTGTCTCTTAGAAGGCTTCCAATGGCGCCATTCCCGCGCGGATGCCTGGGGGTCCAAGCAAATCCCCCTTGCCCCGCTCCCTGACCAGGTCCCCGTGGCAGCGGCCCGCTGCTAGAGACTTCCGAAAAGCCCATGCGCTGACTGGGGCGAGGTAGAAGTTCGCGGCCAGGCGGTTCACCTCGCGCATCTCTGCCGCGGATCGGAGGGCTAGGCGCTGGAGTCCGCCGATGGCTCCTGTGACGTCGGGCTTCGCGTAGTCGTCCGTTGACTGGGGTTGCTGGCGGGGAGGGCCTGCGGCCCCCCCCCGTCCTTGCCGCCCCCGCCCGCTGCGTCTCGGCCGCGGCCGGAGGTGCGCCCCCTGCCGCCTCGGCGCTGGCCGCGCCCATTGCCCACTGGTCCTCTCCCACGCCCTTGCCGCCCTTGCGGCGCTTCGGCCCGCCCCCAACCCCCGCCGGCCCCGTTTTTTTTTTTGGGGGGGGGGGGGCAGTCGCCTGGAAGCGCTCGCCATCGTTATGGGGGGCAGGACGCTGCGAGGACCTGGATGGCGGCAGCGGGCGCGGGTTTGAAACTCCCCGAGCGATTGAGCCCGATAGCCGCAGATCCTCGAGGAGCAGCCGAGGGAAGAGGGCCCCGGTTCTGGGTGGTTCCAACTGCTTTTGTTTTCGCAGCAGATCCCGCGGCTCTCCGCGGCCCTCTCGACATGGTCAACCGTCTTTTCCGTAGCGAACGAGCTCAAGCACCAGGGGCGCTGGTTGGTCACCAATAGGCGCCGCTCTCCTGCGCGCCGCCAGCGCCGCCGCGGCAGCAGAGTGCGCCCCGCGCGCCTTCCCCTCGGCGCCCTGCTCCCAATCGCGCCAACACGGGGTAACTAAAGAGCTCGCCCCCTTCGGGGACCTCTGGCAGGGTGGCGCCCCAGATCTGTCCAGCATGGCGAAGTGCACTGGGGCCCGTGCCAACCCGCCCTTCCCAGTCCCGCGCGCCAGTTCGGAACGTGGAGATGTCGGACTGCATCTGCGGGCGCCAGCCGGCCACTTCCTCGCTGACTTCCGCCAGTGCCTGAAAATCTCTGACCACCTGCTGGGCCCAGGGCGCGGGAGCTTCGCGTGCCCGTCCATTTTCCAATCGCTCGATTCCGCAACGGCGATCCAGTTTCGACATTCCGAATACCGCTGCAAGCGCACTGCCAAAGTCCTCTGGGTGCCGAGCCCATTGCTGCAAGTGCCATCGTAGCCTGCGGATTCGCAGCGAGGTAGCGCAGCGCGACATCCTCCACCATTTGACTACCTCATCGCTGGAGTAGCACCAGGTCGATCCACCCACTTGGGTCGGCTCAGCCTGCCTCCTGCCATCCGTCTCAGCAGCATTGCCACGGCGCGGCCCAGCGCGTCGTAGTGGCGGTCCTCGAGCACGGGGGCCAACCGCCCACTAAGGCCCGCGCCCGAAACAGGGACCTAGAACATGTCCTTCTAACTTTTGCCCGAAGTATCTGAAGACCAGAAGCACTCGCATTGCCTGACGGCTATGCGCATGGCATCGCACCCCTGTCGGATCTCTCCAGCGTAGCTTTGATCACCGGGCATCTGGGGCCCCAGCGCGCGCATCTCCCTCGTCGGCGTGCCGGTGAGCTGCCCTCCCCGTTGGGGCTGGCGCGCAACCCCATCTCGCCCTGGGCCCCGAAGAGAACCAGGTGGTTGGTCTTGGCTGGGTTGAGGCCGCACCCTCCAATGGCCAACTTTCGCTCGAGGCGCTCGGTGGCGGCGGTGATCTGCTCCGCAATTCTGCGCGCTCGCGATTGGGCAACCCTCTCCCCGCTGGAGGCGCGCCCCGACGAGCCGAGATGCCCTCGCTCTCGCCGGGGGCTGGCTGGTGCTCCGAGATGCCCTCGCTAGCGCCAGTCCGCTCTTGCGTCGGGGCGGGCGGGGGCATCGCGTGGATCTTGGCGATGTCGTCCATGAACGTGTTTAGCGAGAGAAAGTGCACCCGCTCCGTAATCGGGCTCGTTTTGTCGCGCACCGTTTGTGTCTCGTCCCACTCCGGCTCTTCTTGGTGCCATTGTCACACGTAGATATTGTAAGTGTCGTGAAATTGTCGTGGGCACAGAGTAAATCCCATTTGCGCGCCCTGGGCGGTCAGCGCGTGGACCCAGTCGTCTGCGCATCCCACGCTCAGCGCCGCGTGATTGATCGCCTCAATTGCACAGGGCTGGCCCTCCTCCTTCGACGCGGCAAAGGCCGAGGCCGGCAGGAGATTGCGCATCGTGCTCGCGAAGGCGTTGGTGCAGTCGTAGTTGCTGACAATGATGCTGACCCCTGCCTGCCTCGCTCTCCGCGGCGTAGCGTCGACACAGGCAATCGCGCTGTCCCTTGACCTTTCCGAAGTCCCCGGCAAGGGTGGCGCGGTGCTTGTTCTCCGTAAAGTGGATTCCCGTATTAAAGGCCATTCCCATTGATCTATGCGCACGCATCACTCTTTTGCCCCCAATGTCACTGCTTTTCTCCGCAGAAAAAGAAATCGACCTGTGCCAGTCCAACGGAGTGGCTTGTGACTGGCGACATTTGATGAGGATGTCCTCCAGTTTGCTCCCGCGCCCCTGAAATGCCTCGGCCTCCATCGCTGGCGACCCCGGCCTTCTCATGCCTCCCTAGGTGGCGCGCTTCCCCGTCGCTCGCTCTCAGCGCTTCTCCATCGTTAGCTCGCCCTGTCCGTCCCAGCGCACTGCCGGCCCTCCGCCCCGTCCGCTGCAGTATCGCCCTGCCGACGTTGTACTTGTGGAAGGAGCTGTGCTTTGCCGCGTCCTCGTCGCCCTCGCGCTGCTCCGCTGCTCGAATGCTCCGCTCCGCCAGCTTCCTGTTCAGCAGCCCTGGGTCTTCCCGGTTGGCCGCGGGATCCAAAATCACCCGAGTGAGTTCCACTGGGGCGCCCCGCGGGGGGGAAGCCCTCCTGCGTGCAGCTTTCTTACAGCACTTCAGCATGTCCCGTTTCCTCTTTTCAACTCAGATCTCCATCCAGTGGGAGAAGCATCTTCTCGGCGATCACCCCATCGCG
>CAUYUJ010022215.1:0-12500 GCA_963575745.1 Prorocentrum cordatum
CTACTACCTACTACTACGACGATGACGACTACTACTACTACTACTACTACTACTACTACCACTACTACTACTACGACTACGACTACGACTACGACGACTACTACTACCACTACTACTACCACGATTACTACTACTACCACTACTACTACTACTACTACTACTACTACTACTACTACTACTACTACTACCGACTACCGACTACCGACTACTACTACTGCTACTACTACTACTACTACTACTACTACTACTACTACTACTACTACTACTACTACGACTGCTACTGCGACTACGACTACGACTACGACTACGACTACGACTACGCACACTACTACTACTACTACTACTACTACTACTACTACTACTACTACTACTACTACTACTACTGCCAAACCCCTGGACCGTACACTACCAGTATTACCAAACCGCTGCGACAACAACAACAACTACTACTAGTACTACTGCCAAACCCGTGCGACTACTACTACTACTACTACTACTACTACTACTACTACTACTACTACTACTACTACTACCACTACTAGTACTATTACGACTACTACTACTACTACTACTACTACTACTACTACTACTACTACTACTACTACTACTACTACTACTGCCACTACTGCCACTACTGCTATTACTGCTCGACGTCCACCGAACAGTCGTACACCGTGCATCCGTGCATGCGGCCCGCCAGGACATACAGTTTGTTTTCCCCCTGGAACCCTGATTTTTATCATCCCCCAGGGATTATTCTCGGGGGCACAGGGTTAGGGCCTCCAGAGTCCCAAAGCGGCCAACGCTTTCCCATAGTGACCCTTCCACGACCCAAACGGGACTTCCACCCTCGGCGCGCCGCCGAAAGAGGAATCTGCGCAACGACGTGAAGGTTGCGCAGCTCATCGGATACGTCGGCGAGCACAGCGCCTACCACCACGGCGAGCAGTCCCTGGCCAGCACCATCGTCACGATGGCGCAGGATTTCGTGGGCTCCAACAACGTCGGCCCCCCAGCGTCCGCCGCTCGTCCCGGGATCTCCGACAGGAGGAGGAGGAGGAAGGGTAGGACGTGTAGGAGGAGGATGTGGAGGAGGAGGAGGACGAGGAGGAGGAGGAGGAGGAGGAGAGGAGGAGGAGGAGGAGGAGGAGGGAGGGCGTGTAGGAGGAAATGCGAAGGAGGAGGAGCGGAGGAGGACGACGACGACGAGGAGGAGGAGGAGGAGAAGGAGGACGTGAAGGAGGAGGGTTTGGAGGAGGAGGAGGAGGAGGTGGAGGAGGAGGAGGAGGAGAAGTAGGAGGAGGAGGGTACGATTATTCAACCAGCGGCTTTCCTCGACGTCTTCGGCCCTCCGGAGGAAGCCGCCGGGGCCTCGAGGGCCGCGGATGGAGCACGCAGTGGAAACCCGTGCCACGCAACACGACGGGAGGTGTTTGGCTACTCTCGGCCTCTGGGGGCCCTCCTCTTCCTCCTCCTCCTCCTCCTCCTCCTCCTCCTCCTCCCTCCTCCTCCTCCTCCTCCTCCTCCTCCTCCTCCACCTCGTCCTCCTCCTCCCCCTCCTCCTCCTCCTCCTCCTCCTCCTCCTCCTCCTCCTCCTCCTCCTCCTCTCCCCCCCTTACCAAACGACTCAGGATGAAGAACTGGTCCCCGAGAAGGGGTCCAGACCTCTGCGGGTCGACGTTGCAAACAAATCACGACGTCGGGGGTCTGGGACCTTGGAGCCCGATGGTGCGGACGAGCTCAGATGCTGCCCGTACATTGGAAACCCATGCCAAGGAACACCCTGCCTGCCTCCAGGGTGCCCTGGGGCTCTTGGGCTTCAACGGTTCTGCGATGGAAAGCGTGACGCTCCCACACCGAAAATCCACGGACGTCCTGGGGCTCTGGGGTTGGGCTTCTTGTGGGAGGTTTCTTCTTGTCGAGCTCCTACTGTATGTTCATGTAAATCTCGAGACTGCTTCGAGAGCCCCCTCCCCCCTGGGACAGGCGCCCCCGCCTGCGGAACGGCCTTGTTGTGTGGACCGCTTCCCGCCTGCCAAGAGGAGGAGGGAGGGGACCGCTTCGGCGGATGTCAGGGGCGCCGGACCGCGCGCCCCGGCGAGCGGTCTGGGCGGGGTCGCCGTCATCGTCGGTGCCGCGCCTGGGTGGATGTCAGGGGTCGGCCAAGATGGTCAACAAATCGCAGCGATACAGTGGAGGCGCGCATCAAGAAACCCAAATCTTTTCGCCAGGGTAATCTGGTTTTCCTCGATCCGCGCGCTGCGCGGTGAGGTCCCGCGGCCATTAAGGAGCTGCTGGGTTCAGGGCGTTCCAGATTTCCCCTCAGGTGTACCTCGCATGCGGGTTTTCAGGGTTTGGATTTCTTGCGATGGTTTCTTGCGACTGCGCCCGCAATGTGGGTGGGTTCGTCAGCAAATCATGAGAATATTTACCATCTTGATTCCGTCTTTAGCATCGACTAGCGTCGATTAGCGTCTGGGAGTCGATGAGTTAGCGCCGATTTAGCGCCGGCTAGCGTCGATTAGCGCCGATTTAGTGTCGTTGAGTGTCGATTTAGAGTAGATTAGCGTCGATTCGCAAGAGCCGACAAGATGGGTATGGGAGGCTCCCATGAGTTGCCACCGAAGCTTCTTGCGATGGTCTCGTGTGACCGCGCCCGCACTGTAGGGGTCGGGCCGGACGAAAGGGGGGGATTGGGAAAGGGGGGGTTTCGAAATTTGCTGCATGCAGCTGGTTTCGGCCTCACCGATGGGCCCATTCCTCGACACATGGCCGCCTCCGGCGTGGGGAGGCGCCGGGAAAATCAGCCACGTGAGCTGATCCTCAAACCCCCCCTTTGCTATCCCCCCCTTTCGCCCGACCCGAAGGGGGGACACGCTCGGGGACGTGCTCGGGGGGGCAACGCATCGATCCCCCAGCCACCCCTCTCGTCGCCGATCGGGGCCGCCTGCAGCCCCCCCCCCCCACCCCACCCAGGGAAGAGCGTTACGGCGTGGACCCCTCTGGGGGCGCGTCGCCGACCTGTCGGCGAGTAGTCTGGCGCTGTGTACCGCCGAGCCCAGCTCAAGTCGGCCCCTCTACAGGAGGAATATTCAAAAATAGTAAAAATTATCCCAGTGCGACCCTACCTAGGAGTTGGAACCCCTAGGAAAGCAGCATTAGTAGTAACAGTAACGCTAAGCTAAAGCTAAGCCACAGCTAAGCCACAGCTAAGCTAAAGCTAAGCCAAAGCTAAGCTAAAGCTAAGCTAAAGCTAAGCTAAAGCTAAGCTAAAGCTGAGCAACAGCTAAGCTAAAGTTAAGCTACAGCTAAGCTAAAGATAAGCTAAAGCTAAGCTAAGGCTAAGCTAAAGCTAAGCTACAGTTAAGCTCAAGCTAAGCTAAAGCTAAGCTAAAGCTAAGCTAAACGCTAAGCGAAAAGCTAAGCGAAACGCTAAGCTAAAGCTAAGCTACAGCTAAGCTGAAGCTAAGCTAAAGTTAAGCTAAAGCTAAAGCGAAAGCTAAAGCTGAAGCTCCCAGGGGACTGGGGGGAACCGCTCCCAGGGGACTGGGGGAACCGCCCAGGGCGCTTTGCACTGCCCGGCCCCTTTAAGCTAAGAGAGTAAGAACCCTTCTAGGCAGAGCCTAGGTAGGGAATTATCCCAGTGCGACCCTACCTAGGAGTTGGAACCCCTAGGAAAGCAGCATTAGTAGTAACAGTAACGCTAAGCTAAAGCTAAGCTAAAGCTACGCCACAGCTAAGCTAAAGCTAAGCTAAAGCTAAGCTAAAGCTGAGCAACAGCTAAGCTACAGCTAAGCTACAGCTAAGCTACAGCTAAGCTACAGCTAAGCTAAAGCTAAGCTAAAGCTAAGCTCAAGCTAAGCTAAAGCTAAGCTAAAGCTAAGCTAAACGCTAAGCTAAACGCTAAGCGAAAAGCTAAGCGAAACGCTAAGCGAAACGCTAAGCTAAAGCTAAGCTACAGCTAAGCTAAAGCTAAAGCTAAAGCTAAAGCTCCCAGGGGACTGGGGGGAACCGCTCCCAGGGGACTGGGGGAACCGCCCGGGGCGCTTTGCACTGCCCGGCCCCTTTAAGCTAAGAGAGTAAGAACCCTTCTAGGCAGAGCCTAGGTAGGGAAATAGTCTGGGGACTATTTTTCCGTATTTTTTCGGGCAGGGGGGGGGTGCAGGGGATGCCTCTCGGGGAGGCACGGGCGTGGGGACGGAGGGATTTAGGGGCCGAAGACTGGCACGAGCTCCTGGCAGATTTGAAGAGGACTCGCTGTCTCCCCCTGATCGTTGTGTCCCCACCGCCAGGGCTTTTCAGCCCCAGGCAGGGGGGGGGTGCAGGGGATCCCTCGGGGAGACAGGAGTGGTGACGGAGAGCTTGGGGACGAAGACAGACACGTACTCCTCCTCCTCCTCCTCCTCCTCCTCCTCCTCCTCCTCCTCCTCCTCCTCCTCCTCCTCCTCCTCCTCTCCTCCTCCTCCTCCTCCTCCTCCTCCACCTCCTCTCCTCCTCCGCCTCCTCCGCCCCCCCCCCCGGAGCCGGTCTCCTCCGAGTCCTTGTGCCGTCGACCCCAGGCACGGGGGGGTGTAGGGGATGCCTCTCGGGGGGACACGGGCGTGGGGACGGAGGGATTTAGGGGCCGAAGACTGGCATGAGCTCCTGGCAGGTTTGAAGAGGACTTGCTGTCTCCCCCTAATCGTTGTGCCCCCACCGCCAGGGCTGTTCAGCCCCAGGCAGGGTGGGGGTGCAGGGGATCCCTCGGGGAGACAGGAGTGGGGACGGAGAGATTAGGGACGAAGACAGACAAGTACTCCTCCTCCTCGTCCTCCTCCTTCTCCTCCTCCTCCTCCTCCTCCTCCCCTCATTCCACCCCTCCCCCTCCTCCTCCTCCTCCTCCTCCTCCTCCTCCTCCTCCTCCTCCTCCTCCTCCTCCCCCTCCTCCTCCTCCTCCTCCTCCTTCTCCTCCTCCCCCTCGCGGTCGGTGTCGCCGTGGACGTGGTCTACGTGAGGCCATCAGGTCGCGTGCCCAGCAGCGGCCGTTGCCGATCTGCTGCACAGCATCTGCAGCTTTGCGTCGCACCCACTTTTGTACGCACTTCTGGCGTGCCAAACTTCCCCCCCCCCTTCCCATATCATCCCTCTAGATCCACGCTTCCTATCTCCTGATTTCCCTTCCCACCCCCCTTCCCAGCATCCTCGTCACGGAGTTGGGAGCAAGGGATTCCACCTCCTCCCCCTCCCCGCTTCCCCCCTCCCTCCTCCCCAGCCAGCATTCAAGAAGAAGGGTGCGGTGGGCGCAAGATTCCCCCCTCCCCTCGTTCCCTGTTTTCCCCCGCTAGAGGGGGACAGGGAACCCCTGCCGATTCCCCTAGATGTTCCCTCTGCCTCATCCTGTCCCCCCCTTCCTGAGAATCCACCTCCCTCTTCTTTGAAATCGGATCCACATTCTCTATGGTAGGTCGACGGTGGTGTCATGATCTGTGCGTGGAGTGCAGTGTAGCCCTCGCGAAGGGCAGCCGGTTGTTGCTCTTATGTCGCCATTGCAGTTTTGTCCTTGGATGTTCGATCCGTCGTTCTTTGTCTGTTCTTCTCTTGCTGGCCAGTGTCGCTCATCCTCCTCGTACAGCGACCGAGGTACAAGATCGAGGTCAGTTCAGGGTTCTTCGTGTTTGTTAGATGTTCTTGTACATCCTGGGGGAGGGTACCCTCGGTGACCTGATGGTTTGGGCTGTTTGGGCCAGCGGAGGGTCCCATGTCCTTGGAGGATGCCATTTTGTATTAGATCCGGCGGTACCGGTACACTGTAGGAGGTCCGCCCTGACTTCTTGGATCGGTGGTGGACCCCAGATCGCGCCAGGGGCGGCGCCGGAGGCGCCGCCAGGGGGACCAGCGCCGATCTAAGAAACCCGAGCGGAGCTCGGAAAGTTCATGTCCACGCAGTGTTTTATCATTCGAACGAGGCGTTTTTTAAATGTCTTCGCAAACAGGAGGAGGAGGAGGAGGAGGAGGAGGAGGAGGAGGAGGAGGAGGAGGAGGAGGAGGAGCGTGGAGGAGCGTGGAGAGGGCGAGGAGCGAGCAGCGTGGGGGAGGGGGAGGGAAGGGGGAGGAGGAGGAGAGGAGGAGGAGAGGAGGAGGAGGAGGAGGAGCAGGAGGGAGGAGGTGGAGGAGGAGGAGGAGGAGGAAAAGAAGGATGTTCTTCTGCCCTGGGTCTGGCCGCACTCGTCCTCTTCCCTCCCTGCCCGACCCCCCCCCCCCCCCCCCCCCCGTGGCTCTTCCCCTGAGCCAGCGCCTTGCCTGCTCTGCCCGCCGTCGCGCTCGCGGCCTGTGCCTTCCAAGGGCGCTCTGGCTTTTGATGCTCAGGCCACGGCCTGACAAGTCCCTGCCTCCCCCGCCCTGGGGCAGAGAGGGGAGGGGAGGAGGGGAGGGAGGGGGGGAGAAGGAGGGTGAGGAATGAGGAGGAGGAGGAGGAGGAGGAGGAGGAGGAGGAGGAGGAGGAGGAGGAGGAGGAGGGAGGAGGAGGAGGAGGAGGAGGAGGGAGGGGGGGAGGGAGGGAGGGAGGGGTGAGAGGATGGGAGGGGGAGGGGGGGAATGAGGAGGAGGAGGAGCAGCAGCAGGAGGAGGAGGAGCAGGGGTTGGAGGAGGAGCAGGAGAGAGGGGGCAATGGGGAGCCAGGGCTCCCTGCCCCCCCCTCCTTCCCTGCGAGCCCTCCTGCCCGCAAGGTCAACCTCCTGGTCCCGTCGGGGCAGTTCGGAACCCGGGCCCAGGGCGGGAAGGACGCGGCCAGTGCCAGGTACATCTACACCAGGAGGGGCCCTGGGGGGAGGCGAGGGTGCAGAATCAATGTCGATCCGATCGATCGGACTCGATATTTTGATATTCGAAATATTAATCTCAGTCGATCTCTCTCTCTCTCTCTCGGACTGATATATTGATATATCGATCGGCTCGACTCCGAAGCTCCAGCGATCCCATGCGTCACGAGGCTTGCATGGCGTGGTTGTGCATCCCAGCGCGGCCCGTCTCCGTTTGAGTCCGGCTCCGTGCCGATTCGGCCCGAGCCTGCGCACGTTCCGATCCGAACCGGATGCTCCAATTCGATGTTGACTCGGAGGACGCGTAACGAGGGGGCGAATTGACCCAGACTTCCTCGCGCTGTTTTTTATATAAAAATGTATTTTAAAAAGAAGGCTTTTCGCTATTTCCTGTTTCTAGGTGGCCCTTCCTGGGCCTCGGGGCAGTCAAAAAACGACTCGGGATGAGAAACCGGTCCCGGGGAAGGGGTCGGGCCTCTGAGGATCAGCGTTGCGAAACAAACGCGACGTCGGGGTTCCAGGCCAGGTAGTGGCGGGCGATGAACGCGGGGGGCAGCGAGGGCTGCCGAACAGGGGCCCCTGAAGGCGCCCAGAGGGGGGGCCTTTCGGGGCCCCGAAGAGCTTGGCATCGCTCGGGCGTGTGCACTTTTGTTCCTCGGCGAGAACCATCGAGGACCATCCTGGACCATCGAGCAAAAAAAGGGAGAGAAAAAAAAAAAAAAAAAAAAAAAAAAAAAAAAAAAAAAAAAAAAAAAAAAAAAAAAAAACGCACGAAACCTAAAACATGCACGGGACATGGACGCCCGAGCGGCGGCAAGAGAGAGAGCGAGGGGCCTGCGGGGCCCGAGCTGGGCACCTGTCTGTTTCCCCCCCTACCGATGATCGCCCCGCAGGACTTCGCGCCCGGCTCAGCGCTCCGTGCACGAAGGATTGCAAAAAAAACCGAAGGATTGCAAGAAGGATTTGCAATCCTGGGTTTTTTTGCAATCCTTCGTCCACGCTTCGGTCGGCTCGGCCGCGTCGCAGTCGCGTGCGCCTGGTCGGACCGGTGCGGTGCGGGCGTCGTTCGCGCCTCTGCGCGCTGCGTCGCTGCGCCACTTCCGGGCCGCAGTCCGAGTGGAGAAGACGAGGTGGCATCCGGGGGAGGGGGGGGGAGGAGGAGTTGGAGGAGGCGGATTTGGGGAGCGAGAGGGGGAGAAGGCGGAGGAGGAGGAGGGGGAGGAGGAGGAGGAGGAGGAGGAGAAGGAGGAGGAGGAGGAGGTGCTTTCATCAGGTGTCTGCTTGGATTCTGGCGTTTCTGCTCGAGGAGGTCAGTTCTTGGGGGAGGGAGGGTCGGTGGGCTGGAGCATGGTGAGGAAGGGACGAGGAACAAGGAGGAGTGACGAGGAAGAAAGCGCCAGAGGAGGAGAAGGAAGGAGGAGGAGGAGAAGGTGAAGGAGGAGGGGGAGGAACGAGGAGGAAGAAGAGGAATAATGATATGAAGGAGGAAAGAGCACAATAGGGGGAATTGGAATGGGAATGGGAACGAGTCATGGGCGGAGAATCCACCTGCCGCTGCAGCGGCGAAGAGCGGGCTAGTCGCCCTCCAGTGGCCAAAGTCCTTCAGCCTTGGCCTAACGCTTAGCCCGCCTGCATTCCCCAGCCCATTCGACCGCCGATCCGGGCGATCGAGAGTCTGAGTCGATTGCACGATCAGGATGGACCCAGAGCTTCCTCCACTCTTGCATCAGGACCTTCATGGCAGCATCACCAGCGACTGGGAGTCCGGGATCGCAATCGTCACCATCATGGGCAATCAGGGTCGACGGGGTCGGGTTGCCATCCTCGATGAAACGGTAGGCCTGTTGCCCTCCAGATTTGTTGGCGGCCTCCTGGGCCCAAGCACGCAATTGGGCACTACGCTTCTGGCGGCCTCTAGTCTGCAGGGTAGCCGCGTGGTCACTCATGTTGACGAGCAGCTCGTGGTCAACGTACAGGTCCAGCTCAACAAAGGCGTCGGCGACGGCGCCGTGGTCCCAGGCCGGCAGCGGGCCCTCCCTCGGCCAAGCCACGGCGCGGAAGTCGAACCCTCGTGGGATCCGAGTTCGGCGGTCAAAGCGGGCGTAACTCCTCCAGCCCGGGTCGACTTGGTGGCCCTTGAGGGCCGCCACCTTCCTACACGCCGCAGCGAAGCCAGACCACTTGCGCTGCTACGCGCTGGTGGTGGCCTTCAACGTCGTGGCCCCTTCCAGCACCAAGGGGAACAAAAATGTCTCGACCTGGAATCCCTGGTCCCTCGAGCCCTTGCTGCGCGATGGCCCGGCGAGCTGGTGGAGGCTGTCCAGGCAGTCCTCGACGATGGCGAAGCAGAGCTCGGTGGCGCCCTCCACACCACCCTGCGCAGACCCAAGCTCCCACAGCCAGCAGTCGCCTGCCAGCTCGGGCGGCACCGCCTGCGAGGGCGGCGGCAGGGCCAGCGGGTAGCAGCTGGGGTGGGCAGCCTTGGTGATGGTGGCTCTCTTGTGCAGGCCCGTCAGCTCGATGGTGGTCGGCGGGTGCGGAGCCAGCGGGCTTCGCCCAGCACGGCAACTGCACCTGCTCTGCTGGCCAGAGCTTCCGAGAGACGATGCCGAAATCGTACTCCATCCTGCCACGGGCGGTGCTCCACGGGCGGACGACCACCCCGGAAGCTTGCTCGGCCCAGCTGGCCAGGTCGTCGGGCTCGATGCTCCAGTCGGCCAGGATGACCCTCACCACCCACCAAACCACCCCAACCCAACCCGAAGGCTCAGATTTACCCTCGATTTCCAGTAGGGGGGGTGTCGGGAAACATCGAAAAAACACGTGTGGAACCCTTACCCCCCCCAACCCGAAATTCGGGTCTTCGGGTTGGGTTGGGGTGGTCTGGTAGGTAGTCAGACCCCGAGGGCCAGGCCAGGCTGCCCACCCAGCTCTGCAGGGACTCCAGCAGCTGGATGCTGTCGCCCGTGATCCCGATGCCGTCGACCAGGTCATCCGAGACCACGCAGATCGGGATGCCGCGCCCCGTGTTGAGCTAGACAAGTAGGCTGGGGCATGATAGGCATGCTCCCTCATCCGCATGATCCTCTTCCTTAGCTGCATCCTCCTCCTCAGTACTCCCGGTCACGTTGACACGCGCTGCCTTCTGCCCAGAGCCCTTTCTCGAGCGGCGGCCGTATTTGGTCCCACCTTCTCCTGACGTGCACGGCGCGTTTGCTTGCAAGCCTCCTTGGGTGCCAGCGCAACCGTTACTTTGTACCTAATGCCTTCCGTGGCGACTTCGTGGAGACTAGGCAGAGGGAAGGAGGAAGGAAGGAGTGATTGAGAAGGGGAGTGAATGAGTGAGCGGGTGAGGATCAGGCAGAGAATGAGGACAAGAGGTGCAAGAGGAGCCATGAAGACAAGGAGAAGGAAGACCAGGAGGAGCAACCATGTGATGGGAGGAAGCAGAGAGGGGGCAGCACGCGGACAGGCAGCAGCGGAGGGTTCCGGGGTGGGGGGAAGAGAAGCATAATCTGCATTTGGAGGGAAATGAGGGGATGTTGGGAGTGCCATGGTTACAGACATCACGCCATGAACGACATCGAGGCGCGCCGCACGTCGCAGTGCGAGACGGGCTAAATCAGAAAAACGGGCAGTCAGGTAGCGTCAGGAAGAGTTTTGCCACTGCCAACATGTAACACCACATCCACATGGCATGTTACCATTCGTAAGCTGGCACACTGCGCCACAAAGAACATCAGGTGCTGCACCGACTTGTCCATGATGCGATGACACATACACTGCATGGTGCTAGCTTGCATTACGTTGGAGGCGTTTGTTAAGGAATAGTCCCAGGAGACGCCAGACCCTGGAGGATTCCTTAGCCAATGAGGGCGGCGGTGATATCCATGGCCAGTCCACGATTGGAGTTCCACTGGCTTCCAGACCCTGGATTCCGTCTTCCTTATCCAATGCCCACACCGTAGTTGTTTCGTGCGATGCGCGGTCGCAATTGGTTCAACTTTCAATTGTTGTCGCTTTGTTTGCGCACGACGCTTGCCTGTAGTGCTACTGATGACGTTGAACGCCCAAGCGGGCAGGCTCAACCCATTGACGCGCCTGATCTTCTCCCATTTGGACGATCCGATCTTGGACTACCAGCTGGACGACGGCCAGAAGATCGAGCCCTACTGGTGCCCAATGTCCTGATTCGGCTTCGGATGCAAGAACAGAAGGATGAGGAGGAGGAGGAGAAGGAGGAGGAGGGCGAGGAGGAGGAGGGCGAGGAGGAGGAGGGCGAGGAGGAGGAGGGCGAGGAGGAGGGCGAGGAGGAGGAGGGCGAGGAGGAGGAGGAGGAGGAGGAGGAGGAGGAGGTGTGTGGTGTGAAGGCCTCACGGCTGGCACCGCCGACCCTGAATGGGTCTGAATGGGGAAGCAAGGGTCGTTTGGAGGGCGAGAGGAATCGAAGGGAAGAGCTTCTCCAGGGGAGTGGTGTTCCCCCGCGGGGAGGGGTTCACAACCCCCAGAACCCACACACACACACACACACACACACACACACACACACACACCTCCCCCCACCCCCCTCCCACCCCTCCCCTGACGCTTCCCTTCGACTCGCTTACGACGTGGCTCGATTTCTCTTTCACTGGGACGTACGGACAGGAACAGGGGGGTGCGGTGTCTACGACAACGACGGCGAGGACGCCGACTCAAACGGAAAAGCATCTCACACATCGGACGGGGTAAGGACGAAGATAAATCCGTTCATCCGTTCCAGAGCGTTCCAGAACATTCCCAGAGCCTTCTGGAAAGCTCTGAGAAGGCCACGGCGCCCGAGACATCTTCCAAAGCCGCCAGATCTCAGAGATTCTCGATTTATCCTTACCCGATTTTATCCTCGTCCTGGCTTCGTCTGACAGTCAACCCGCATAGAAAGGATGAGCGACTTTCCAAGGTTACCCTTGCATCCTTCTCCTTCGGCCCATCCTTGGCCGCTTTCCCTGGCCGGGCCCAGCCCGCAAGGTGTCCGCATGGCCTTCCAAGGCCCTTGCATCCTTGTCGCGCGTCCTTATCATACGGGCTGACTGTGTACTCACCCGATGTCACCTTCGTGATGGGCTTCCCAGATGCCCGACTTCGTGATTTGTTCACAACGTCGACCTCTAGAGGTCTGGACCCCTTCCCTGGGACCAGGGACGGTCCCGAGGCCCGGTAAGGGCCCTGGGAGGCCAGAAGTATCGAAAAACTTGTCGTCTCAATTTGTCCCAACCATCCTGTGGTGTAGGGTCCTCGTTTTGAAGAGACGTCGCCCCGCGTTCCTCTCCTCCTCTCCTCCTCCTCCTCCTCCTCCTCTTCCTCCTCCTCCTCCTCCTCCTCCTCCTCCTCCTCCCTCCTCCTCCCCCTTCTTCTCTCCTCCCGTCATCATCAACATCGTCATCATCATCATCATCATCATCATCATCATCATCATCATCATCATCATCATCATCATCATCATCGTCATCGTCATCATCATCATCATCATCATCAGCATCAGCATCAGCATCATCATCATCATCATCATCATCATCATCATCATCATCATCATCGATATCATCATCATCATCATCGTCATCATCATCACGACCGTCATCATCACCAGCATCATCACCCATGTCGGCACACCCCTCACACGTTTCGTGGCCCCATACGGAGCTCCACCGAAGGCCCCAGTGCCAC
>CAUYUJ010022215.1:17500-42500 GCA_963575745.1 Prorocentrum cordatum
CGGCCCCGGGGGGGCCTCGCAGGGCCTCGGGGCCGTCAAACAACGGCTCAGGACGAAAAACCGGTCCCGAGGAAAGGGTCGAGACTTCCAGGGACGCCGTCCCGAAAAAATCAGGACGTTGAATGTTTGGGCTCCGATTTCTTGTTGGAGGCATGCTAGCCTGCCGATGTCCGCCGATTCGATTGTTCCCGGCTCGCCTGCCGACTTCCGCCGATCCGATTCGTTTCGATCGCCGATCCGACTTGCCGATTCGATTTGGGGCTCTGCTGCCCCCGTCCCCGCCGTTGCGGCCTCCTCGCCTTGCCACAGGTCAGAGATCCCAGACCACCCTCGCGCTGTGGAAACAAAAATACGACGGGTTGTTTTTCGCTGTTGTCGGCCTCCTGGGGCACTGACTGGGCCTCGGGACGTCCAAAACGACTCAGGATGAAGAGCCAGTCCTGGGGAAGGGGTCCAGACCTCTGGGGGTCGACGTTGTCAACAAAACATGTTGTGACAACTCAATTGCTTTGCCACAGGTCAGAGGATCGACGACGCGTAAGAGTGACGTTTCGCTGGAGTAATCTTTTGTGTGGGCCCACTGGGGTCCCTCAATCGCCGATACAGGCGCGGTAGTAGCGTCTTGCGCGCTTGTATCTAATCCCCCGCGGCCCTCGAAAAGCCGCTCACCAAAGGTCACTCTTTCCCAGGGTCACTCTTGTTTGTCGTCGAGAGGACCCAGACCCGCTCGCGTTGTGGGAAAAAACGACGGGAGGTCTTTCACTATTTTCGGTCTCCAGCGCGCCTTACAGGGCCTCGGACCCGGTTAAACGCGACACAGGATGAAAAGCCTGTCCAGGGGAAGGGGTCCAGACATCTGGGGGTCGACGCTGTGAAAAAATCGCTACGTTGGGGGTCTGCCACGAGTCAGAGGAGGAAAAAGGCAACCATCTTCAATGTTTGGGTATCCTGGGAGACCCTCGTCGCCGCCGCTGGATTCTCCTCGAAATCCTAGTCGGAACGCACCCCAGGAGAGGTCCGGGGAGTAGCAGTATCGATACCTATTGGTTTCCCCAGAAGGGCTTCCGTCGCGCTTGTCAGGACATGTACTGCGAGGTGATTGTATGTATCCCTCCAGCTAGGGCTCGCGTGGTGCTCTGCTTTGAGCTCCAGGGTGCTGCCGCTCAGAACATTGAGGGAGCCCAGGGATACACCCCAGGTGGCTATTCGGACGCTCCCTCATTGAGGTTGGCCGCCCCCCGTCGTACATCCCCGAGTCTGGGCCCCATCTTGGTTGGTCCATTCGAAGGCCTCACAAAATCGGGGATAGGAGTCGCCATGGCCGCGTTAGAGAGGGGGGGTAGCATAGCGAAGACGAGGAGAACCTTTCTACGGGCTCACCCAGAAGCCGCCGATAGACTCTGCCATTATAATTCCCTCCTCCCTCCCTCTCCTGTCGCCGTCGGCTGCCTCCAGAACCTCTCAGCCTCGTCTCTCTTCCTTCCAGACTTCTGACGACGCTTTTCTCTTGGCACGCTCGGACGTGTGCATTTTTCTTCGGCGCGGACCATCGAGGAGCATCCTGGGTCATCTGGCAAGGGAAGCACGCGCGAATCCGAAACCTGCACGGGCAACGCACGTCCGAGCGATGGCAAGCTCTTCCTCTCAAACACGTGGACCCCCAGAGGCCCAGACCAGGAGGAGGAGGAGGAGGAGGAGGAGGAGGAGGAGGAGAAGGCGGAGGAGGAATCCAACGTCCTGAGGGGCCAGCTCTGCAGCCAGAGTCCTCTTCTTGACGGCTCTGGGGCCCGGTGAGGGCCCCCACGGGTTGGAAAAACGGCCAACAATTTCTCGTCGTGATTCTGGACGTTTCGCGTATCCCCGCCAGCCCATCCAGACACAGTCGCTAGGGGGGTTTGGGAAAGAGCAAGGTGGCGGATGACGAAACGAAGGAGACGGAGGGAGGGAGGAGGCGGGGAAGAGGAGAGGAAGAGGAGGACGAGGAGGTGGGAGGAGACGAACGAGGAAGAAAAAGAGGATGGGGGAGTAGGAAGGAGACGGCGACGACGACGACGACGACGACGACGACGACGACGACGACGACGACGACAGGAGTCAACCACCATGGCTGTGTCTTTTGCCTTGGGCCCTCTTGTGGCCGTTTTGGCCGCCTTTGCCACCCTCTTAGAGCAATGTTGGAGGCCTTTGGGGCTCTCTTGGGCCCCTCCTGGACCCCTCCTGGGGCCCTCTGGAGGGCCTGCAGGGGCCTCTCGGGGCCATCCTGGCACCATGTATCCAAGAAAGGGGAGTGACCGATACGCCGCCCCCCCCTCGGGTACCGACCAGTTGCCTCTTGGGGTCCTCTTGGAGCGCCCTTGGGCCCCTCTTGGGGTCTCTCTTGGGGCCCCTCTTGGGGTCTCGCTTGGGGCCCTCTTGAGACCTGACGAGCCCACCGGAAGCGAAAAAGCGAGACGGAAAAACACATCGTGATCTTTCGGTGTTGAACGGATTTGGGCCTCTCATGGGGTCCGTGGGAGGTTCCGTGACCATGTGATACCGTATTGGGGCGGTTTGGGGGCCTTTTGGAGGCATGGTGACAGCTATCTTGAACCATCTTGGGGCATCGTGTAGCGATCTCTGCCATCTTGGAGCGATCTTGTGCCAACTTGGATTATCCGGGGCCATCTTGGAGCGATCTTGTGCCAGCTTGGACACCCCAACGACCCGTAGACGGCCCCCTCCAGACCCAGGGAGAAGGGGGGGGAGAGGTACATCTTTTCCCAAAGGGGAAGGAGAAGGATGGATTAACTCCATAAACCACCTACGCCCAGAGCGCTGGTGGGTGTTCGCACGACGAGAGGATGTTTGGTTTCCTCCTTCCGTTTCTCCCTGGTCGTCGTGGCCCACTCCTGTAGGTACTGCCCGATCGTGCCGATGGTGCTCATCAACGGCGCGGAGGGCATCGGCACTGGCTGGAGCACCTCCGTGCCCAACTACGACCCGCGCGAGGTCATAGCAAACATGAGGCGACGAGCCGGTGCCCCCCGTAGGAGGAGGAGGAGGAGGAGGAGGAGGTGGAGGAGGAGGAGGTGGAGGAGGAGAAGGAGGAGGAGGAGGAGGAGGAGGAGGAGGGGAAGGAGGAGGAGGAGGAGGAGGAGGAGGGGCAGGAACGATGGTGCACAATGTATGCATCAACGATGCTGCCGCTCTTACAGCGACAGAGGTAGTTACGCGAGCATCAACGCTCGGAGGCCCGCGCGGACCTCCCACAGCTTACGTGTCCCCTGCCGGTGGCGGAACGGGCGGGAGCCCAGGATGCACCCGGCGATGCTGCAGCGGACCCCGCAGCTGCGGCAAGGCTTCGGGCACGCGTGCCGGGAACGAGCAGGAAGACGCTTCTCGGGACACGCTACAAGCTCCAGCATGCCTGCCCGGAAGCCTTGGGGAGTGGCTGGCGCAGCCCTGCCTGCCGGCCTGTAATCTAACAGCTCTCTTCGCTCTCTGAGGAGCTATCGGGGAGATTGTTGGTCCCGAGCCCCCTTCTCACAAGACCCTGCAGCTTGTCGCTTTCGCTAGTGGGAGCGCCCGCTTCTCAGGTCAGCGACCCATGGGCTTGCGCTGAAGGACCGCCCCACATCTGTCTGCAGCTACTGGGGCTGCCGTTACGTAGGACCACACAGTCCAAGGACATGGTGACTGCTCATCATCTGTCAAGTTACCGCACATGTTTAAGGCCCCGCAGAGTATATGAGGCGTGTCTCAAACGAGAGCCCGTGTTCCAAAAGGAACTGTTCTCCATCCGTCGATTTCCCGCGCAAGCTTGCGCCTCGGACCATGCACGCCAGAACACGCCTGCCTAGAACTCTGTTTTGAGGAGACCGTGGTGTTCATCCGTGCAGTTGCAGCAAGCTGCTGTTTGAGGAGTGCACGCAGCGCTGCGACGCCAGGGAGATAGCCGCAGTTTGACAGTGGTGCCCCTCCGTCTTTGTCTTGTAGACGATTTCTACCTGGCAGCCGAAGGTGCGCGGCGGCAAGGTGGTATTCACCGTTTGGGAACGGTCCGCCGTGTTTCTGTGCAGGTGCTGCACTCTGGTTGGGCGAACGCGGCGCGGAGCCGAGACGGGAGCAACTATTGAAAGCGACGCGCCATCCACCCGTGGAACGCGTGAAAACTTCAAACTGCATCACCATCCACTGTGAGAAGGCCTCGTGCGACACGCCCAGCTGGCCTGACCGACGCGCCCGGTAGCGCGCGACAGCGAGGATTTGTTCCCTAACCCTTCCTTGGTTGGATTCGCGTTCTGAATTGGCCCCACCTTTTCCTCCTGGTTCCTCCCTCCTCCCGCCTCCCTTCTCTCCTCTTCATGTTTTCCCGTTCGGGTAGTCGCTCGTTGTTGTCCTCTTTTCGATCGTCCTCTGTGTTCCCAACCCTCCCTTGGTCAGGTACCTCACTCACTCACTTCTCTCCTCTCCAGTCCTTTCCGATCCCCCTGGCTGGGGGCCCATCCTGCATGAAGCCAAGACCTCGCGGCTCCGTGGGTGGCTGCGGGGTGCGAAACCGTCGACACTTTCCATTGTCCCAGCGCAGTGGAGGTCCACGCGCACCCAGCTGAGACCTCGCGGGCCCCTGGGGAGCTGCGAATTGCGCCACGCAGGCCCGCGGCCTCGGCGATCTGGGCACCGCTCTCCCTTAGCGAGGTCAGAGTTCTCCACGAGTTCCCTCGGGGCCCTGTAGTAAGCAGTTGGCGCATCCACGAAGCGGGCGCCGAAGGCCAGCCTGCTGGCTGGCTGCTGCCAAGTCCTGCATCCGGCGAACACTAAGCGAAGCTGGCGCGGCCCCGCAGCCTGCAAGCCCAGCGAATCGAGAGGGCCCGACAAACTCAGCAACGGCGCGAACAGGCTTGTGGCGCACGCATCGGCAGGCAGCCCCGCCAGCATGAGACGAACCAGCATGTTGCCTTAGGTGGCAGGGTCCAGTATGCCTCACTTTCTTCTGATCAGGTGGATGACGAGGGTGGGGGATGGAGCAGGAGGAGAAGGAGCCGGGGCACTGCTCGCAGCACGCCCACCCCACCCACCCCTGGCCACTCCCGAGAAGGCCTGGGAGGGCGACACGTCCAGCAGTGTGTCGGTTGCCACCGGAATGCACTGCCTCTTTCCAGGCCTGCCCCGACGACCCCCAAGGCGGCCGCACGACGGCTCCGGCGGGCCGCAGTGCGGTGTCCGCGATAGCAAAGGGCACCGTCACGTCGCGCTGGGTTTGGGAATCTCGTTTCGCGCGGCGGGCATGGCCTGATCTGTCGCCTTAGCTGTCACATCCGATGTCCCCCACTCGCCAGGACCCCCAAAGTCTGGCCACAGCCTGTCCTGCGTCTGGCCAGCGTGGGTCGTCGCTGTTGTTGGCGACGTTCGAGCCGTCCATTGGTGGGTCGCCACTGGGTGAGCCTGGGACGGCCCCCAAGGCCTGCGTGGCCACACTTTTTTGTGTACTCTGCTGTTATGGTCTGGACCACTGCGAGGCTCGCCTGCGGCCCACCGGCCTAGAACGACAGAGGTAGCGCCAAGCAGAATGAGGTGGCAGAAAGAGGAGGGACGAGGAGGAGAGGGAGAGGGAGAGGGAGGGGAGGAGGAGGAAAAGGAGAAGGAGAAGGAGAAGGATGATGAGGAGGAGGAAGTGGGGGAGGAGGGTTAGGAGGCCGCCGTTGCTGCCGGTGTTGCCGCCAAAGACGAATGCTGCAGCGGAGGAGTGGTCAAAGCGGAGCTCTCGCCGACAGGCCACGTCCAGGGAGTCCATGAGCGATGCCAAGCGTTCTTTTTGCTATGTAACAGCGAACGCGCTGCCCAGAGATGCGTTCGAAAGAGATCGGAGAGTGCTGCTGCTACGGTGCCCTGGCTTGCATTCCTATTCTGCCTCACGCTCCGGAACCGTCGGGTCAGCTCCCGCGAAAAAGACCCTCTTGGACAGTCTTAAAGCGTCGTGAGCTCGAAAAGCAACAACCTATGGAAACTATTTGAGTTTGACGTCGTCGGTCCTTCTAGGCGGTTCTCTTCGGGCTCGTTTCGCTGTCTTCGGGGCCTGGCCATTTCGGGCGTCTTGGAGCGGAGACTCGGAGCCTTCTTGGGCCGTCTTGGGGGCCTCTTAGGGCCCTCTAGGGCTGTTTGAAGGCCGTCTTGCCTTTAGAAATAACCCCTAGCTGCGGATAATAAACCCTAAGGGATAATAAAGTTCGGGGTTGTCGGGGGGATAATAAAAGTTGCCCGCCAGAGCCAGCATAAAGATATATCAAGAGGAAAAAGCCAAAGATATCTTGAGGATTGTCTCGGTTGAGACATCCTCAACGAATTGCTTGGTTCGCTTGAGACATCCTCGAAATATTTGTCTGTTTCGCTTGAGACATCTTCAAATTATTGTTTATTTCGCTTGAGACATCCTTGAGGGAGGAGGAGGAGAAAGAGCAAGAGGAGGAGAGGAGAAGGAGATAGCAAAAATCCAAAGTTTAAAACTTATTATATTTAATTTGTAAACGCTTGATGGAAATTAAAAGTTTCATCTGCTTGTGTAGGGTAGCTCACGTGCCTCGTTTTCCCCGGATAATCAACCCCAGCGATAAACAAGTTCAGGGCGCCAGGGGGAGGAGGAGGAGAAAGAGATAGAGAGACAGAGAGAGAGAGAGACAGAGAAAGAAAGAAAGAGAGACAGAAAGAACTACAAAGAGACAGAAGGACATCGGTTTCGCTTGAGACATCCTTGAGGGAGGAGGAGGAGAAGAGCAAGAGGAGGAGAGGAGAAGGAGATAGCAAAAATCCAAAGTTGAAAACTTATTATATTTAATTTGTAAACGCTTGATGAAAATAAAAAATTGCATCTGCTTGTGTAGGGTAGCTCACGTGCCCCATTTTCCCAGGATGATCAACCCCAGCGATAAACAAGTTCAGGGCGCCAGAGGGAGGAGGAGGAGGAGAAAGAGATAGAGAGACAGAGAGAGAGAGACAGAGAAAAAAAGAAAGAGAGACATAAATCACTACAAAGAGACAGAAGGACATTGGTTTCGCTTGAGACATCCTGAAACAACGTGTTCGATTCGCTTGATGTTGTTATCTCAACATCAGAAGGAAGTAACATCGATGGCGATTTTTTCCCGTGATAATGAAGTTCGGCCTCCGCGCCCCCGCGCCCCCGACCAAATTCTTATTGGTCGACGATAAATAATAATAATAATAATAATACTAAAACTACCTAAGGGGGGGTACATTATTATCCTGGGCATGGGGTTAAACACGTCGTGGGAACACGCTCCAAGCCCCTGGGGCGCCCCAGAGCGCCCAGAACTCCGTATTGTGGGCTTTTAACATGGTCAGAGTGAAGGGGGCCGAGCGGTCCTTCATTGTATTGTCCTTAAGCGCGTGGCTGAAGTGGGGTTCCGCGGTGCGGATTGCTGTTGCGTTGTTGTTGTCGATTGACATGTGACCTAGTTAGCCGGCCCCCCTCCCCAGCAACCAGCAACCGAAGGTTCATTTCAGCACACCCCTCTCGAGGCTCGCTGCCTTGGCTTCACAGGGGGCTCCACCGAAACTTCATTTTGGCGCCCCCCTCTCGAGGATCGTGGCCCTGGCCTCACAGGGAGCTCCACCGAAGCTTCATTTGGGCGCCCCCCTCTCGAGGATCGTGGCCCTGGCCCCATAGGGAGCTCCACCGAAGCTTCATTTCGGCACACACCCCTCTCGAGGATCGTGGCCGTGGCCCCACAAGGAGCTCCATCGAAGCTTCATTTCGGCACACCCCTCTCGAGGATCGTGGCCGTGGCCCGACAGGGAGTTCCACCGAGGGTTCATTTCAGGATCCTACAGGATCGCATGGGATCCCATAAGATCCTATAGGACCGCATGGGATTCCCATACAATCCCTATTCGATTCCTGTCGGACCCTACAGGATCGCATGGGATTCCCATCCAATCCGGATTCGATTCTTCTATACGGTTCCTTTAGGATCCCGTAGGATCGCATGAGATTCCTACACAATCCCGATACGATTCCTATAGGACTGTATACGATTCCCAAGTGATCCATCAGGGCCGCATGGGATTCCTATACAATCCTTATAGGATGCCTATGGTATCCTAGAGGATCGCATGGGATTCCTATACAATCCAAATACGATTCCTCTAGGATCTTATTGGATCGCATGGATCCCTATCGGATGCTATAGGATCGCATGGGCTTCCTATACAAACCGTGCGCGATCCCTATAGGATCCCACAGGGCCACATGGGATTCCTGCACAATCCTTATAGGTGTCCTATCGGATCTTACAGGTTCGCACAGGGTCCCTATATATATATATATATATATATATATATGTGTTTATATATATATATATATATATATATATTCCCCACAGGGCCCCATAGGATCCGTATAGGACCCTATAAGATCGCATCGGGCCCCTATAGGACCCCATAGGCTCCTGCATGATCGCATGGGATTCCCATCCAATCCCTATAGGATCCTATAAGATCGCATGGGATTATTATTCAATGCCCATACGATCCCTATAGCATTATAAAGGATCTCGTGGGATTCCTGTACAATCCGTATACGATCCCTATCGGATCTTACAGGATCACATGGCATCCATATAGAATCCCCACAGGATCCTAGAGGACCCCTATAGGATCGCATAGACCCGCATGGGATCCCTATACTATCCTCATAGGAACCCATAGGATCGCATGGGATTCCCGTGCAATCTTCATAGGATACCTACAGGACCCTGTAGGATCGCATGGGATCCCGATACAATACCGATGCGATTCCTATAGGACCCTATAGGATCGCATGGGATTCCGATACAATCCCGATACGATTTCTATAGGGTCCAACAGGGTCGCATGGTATTCCTACACTATCCTTGTAGGATCCCTATGGTATCCTAGAGGATCGCATGGGATTCCTATACAATCCCTTTACGACTCTTATAGGATCCCTATAGGCTCGCATGGGATTTCTATACAATCCGGATACGATTCCTATAGGATCCGACAAGGTCGCTTGGGGATTCTTGCACAATCCGTGCACGATTCCTATAGGATCTTACAGGATCTCATGGGATCCCTATAGAACCCCACAGGATCCTAGAGGATCGTTATACGATCCTACAGGATTCCAATTCGGATCGCATGGGGTCCGATACAATCCCTATAGGATCCTCATAGGCCCAATAGGATCGCATGGGATTTCGATACGATTCCTCTAGGACCCTATAGGATCGCGTGGGGCTCCTATACAATCCGGATACGATTCCTTTAGGATCCGACAGGGTCGCATGGGATTTCTATACAATCCGTATACGATCCCTATCGGATCTTACAGGATCACATGGCGTCCCTATAGAATCCCCACAGGATCCTAGAGGACCCCTATAGGATCGCATAGAGTCGCATGGGATCCTTATACTACCCTCATAGGAACCCATAGGATCGCATGGGATTCCCGTGCAATCTTCATCGGATTCCGACAGGACCCTGTAGGATCGCATGGGATCCCGATACAATACCGATGCGATTCCTATAGGATCCTATAGGATCGCATGGGATTCCGATACAATCCCGATACGATTTCTATAGGGTCCAACAGGGTCGCATGGGATTCCTATACAATCCCTGTAGGATCCCTATGGTATCCTAGAGGATCGCATGGGAAACCTATACAATCCCTTTACGACTCTTATAGGATCCCTATAGGATCGCATGGGATTTCTATACAATCCGGATACGATTCCTATAGGATCCGACAAGGTCGCTAGGGGATTCTTGCACAATCCGTATACGATTCCTATAGGACCTTACAGGATCACATGGGATCCCTATAGAATCCCACAGGATCCTAGAGGATCGCTATCCGATCCTATAGGATCGCATGGAATTCCCAGACGATCCCTACAGGATTCCAATTAGGATCGCATGGGGGTCCTATACAATCCCTATAGGATCCTCAGAGGCCCAATCGGATCGCATGGGATTTCGGTACGATTCCTCTAGGACCCTATAGGAGATCGCGTTGGTTTCCTATACAATCCAGATACGATTCCTTTAGGATCCGACAGGGTCGCGTGGGATTTCTATACAATCCGGATACGATTCCTATAGGATCCGACAGGATCGCATGGGATCCCCATAGAATCCCCGCAGGATTTTAGAGGATCCTTATAGGATCCCTATAGAATCGCATGGAATTCCCATGCAACCCCTAAATGATCCCTATAGGATTGCTAGTATAGGATCCTATAGGATCATATTGGAGCCGATAGATTCCGGAGCTTCACTGGTGCAGACATGAAAACATTGCATGAAGGAGGAGTTCACATCCTTCAGCAAGCAAAGTTACAGCGGAGCGAGGAATGGAGCCCGAGGTTGTTGGTTGCTGGTTGCCGGGGGGGGCTTACCCCCGGGGGGCAAGGTCGCGGGTTGTCTTTGAAGGACAAGCATTGCCCAAGTTCCCCGGTGAACGGGCAACGAGAGAACGTGTCAACCTTGTTGTCGTTGTTGTTGTGTTTGTTGCTGTTGTTGCTGTCGTTGTTGTTGTTGTTGCTGCTGTTGCTGCTGTTGGTGTTGCTGTTGCTGTTGCTGTTGCTGTTGTTGCTGTTGCTGCTTATGTTTCTGTTGCGTTGAGTCCTCACCTCTAAACAGTCATTGCTGTCGATCCCCCTTCCCAGTGCGCTCTGTGCTTTAAAGTGAAAGCGTTATGTCTCGAACGTCGCACAGTGCTTGTTACCCGGGAAACCCTTGGGCATCAGAATGCGTTGTTGGCCCCCGAACTACAACAACGGCTCCCGCCTGATACTTCCCCACGATGTATTCACAATCGCGCTCTCGCGCGGGACGTCCTCACAATTTCCACAGGAATCGCAATCTCGCGCTACATGTCTTTCCAATGTATTGAGGCGCCGCGCCTTCGACACTCAGGAATGTGTCTCTCGCACCTTCCCCTCTGCGTAGCTCCACTTGTCAGCCGTGTACAGATCTTGAACCCTCTGGCTTCTGATGGGTAGACATGTGTACATACGCATACACACATGTTGCATCTACACACGATGTGCTGCTACATCTGTCTCTCTCTCTCTCTATCTCTCTCTCTCTCTCTCTCTCTCTCTCTCTCTCTCTCTCTCTCTCTCTCTCTATATATATAGTCTTGGCGTTGTCTCTGCCGCTCCCCCCTCAGTTCCCCCCGTTCTCCCTCGGCTCCCTCCCCCCCTCCCCTACAGCATCCCTAAGCGTCTCCATGTCCTCCCCGCGCTCGCAGTGAAGTCCTTGCGCTTGGTTTATGTTAACCTCCGTTCCTCCTCCTCCTTCGCCCTTACCCCTCCTCCTCTTTCTCATCCTGCTCCTCAACCTCCTTCTTCGTTCTTCCTTTTCTGTGCTTGCTTTTTGCGGATGCATCCGGCAGCTGCCGCTCTTCCCGCGTGGGCGTTGGCCCGGGCTGGGTCAGGAGCCACACCATCGCCGCGTGCGCACGGCCGTGCACCTTCGTGCGCGAGCCCTCCGACGATTACGCGCTTGGGTTTCGGAGGAGGAGGAGGAGGAGGAGGAGGAGGAGGAGGAGGAGGAGAGGAGGAGGAGGAGGAGGAGGAGGAGGAGGAGGTCGACGCCGCAGCTTTGCTTCTCTCAGCGCACCGTCTTCTCCCTCTCCCCGCCGCTCTCGGGCCGTGCCTCTGCGGGGCGCGGGGCCCGCGCCCAGGCTGTTCATCAAGCGGAAGCGGCCCAAGACAATGACGCCGTGGTACCGGAACTTCACGGGCACGATCAGGCCGTCCAAGGAGGAGAAGGTCGGCCATGGCCCCTTCCTCCCCATGCAACCCCCGCCTCCGTCTTGCCCCATCCTCGTCTCATGCTCCTCCCCCTCGCCTCCGCCTTTTCCCGCGTGCCTCCCGCGGTCCCGTCGTGTCGTTGTCGTCGTCGCCGCCATGGACCGTCGTCGTCGCTGGCTGCCGCCCGTTGCTGTTGGCCTCTCTGCCTGGGCCTCGTGCCGTTCCGCGGGCGCACGGGGCCAACCTGGAATGCTGGAAGGATGAGCATCAGGAGGACGTGGAGGAGAGGGGGGACTGGAAGGAGAAGGGGGGGAGTGCCGTGGAGGAGGAAAAGGAGAGGGTGAAAGGGTAGGAGAGGGAGGCGGGAGCTGGCGGAAGGCGCGTCCAGGGGCAGGTTCTGATCAGGTCGGGGCGAGGTGCCGTCCAGTGAGGCGGGTGGGACAGCTGGCGTATTGGCGGTCGGCGGTGTAGATCCCTTCCCTGGGACAGGCCCTTCATCCCGATCAATCGTTTGACAGTCCTGGGGCCTTGCGAGGGCCCCCGAAGGCCGAAAACGGCTGACAATGTCCGTGCCGATTCGTTAGCGACGAGAGGAGACTTGAGCATGCCGACGGGTCGCAAGACGGCTCGATCTGGAGCCCGATTCTCTCCACACCGGCAGGCATCGCCGATGCATCGCCGATGCATCGCCGATGCATCGCCGACGTCGCCGATGCATCACACATGCATTTCTTCTTTTCGGCCTCTGGGGGGCTGGTTTCGGGCCCCAGGACCCAACCAAACATTGGTGTGGGAAGAATTGGCCCCCAGGGAAGTGGTCCAGACCCCTGGGGCCGCGGAGGAGGAGGAGGTGGAGAAGGAGGGAGGAGGAGGAGGAGGAGGAGGAGGAGGAGGAGGTGGAGGAGGTGGAGGAGGAGGATTGCGACAAGAGCACATCGTCGGATGTCTGGGAGCGTGTCCGGGAGGACACGGATCCCGGATGTCGTTTGCGCCGTTCTCAGGTTCCAGGAGCCCTGCCCAGCCCCGGGGCCGTCCAGAAACAGCTGGAGGAAGAGCTGGTCCCAAAGAGAGCCCCGCGGTCCAAGACCCGATTCCTTCAGAACCCGTCTTCCTTCACGAGGCGTTCCAGAAAAGGGCCTTGCCCTCGGGGATCGAATGAGTTGCCATCCCTTCCTCGGCGGAAGGCGGCGGAAGGTCGGCGGAAGTGCAACAGCGGCGGCTCGGCCAGCGGAAGCCCGCGGAAGACGGCGGAAGTAAAAGATGCGCCCCCCCCAAAAGATGACAACGTGTTCGGGGTTTCGGGTTCGGAGTTTCTGGAACCCGACTCATGGCGACCTGTTGGGCGTCGCGTTATGGGAGGGCGATATATGGGGAGCAGCGAGGGCTACAGAAAAGGGACCCTTTCAGGCCCCTGAAGGAGCCGTAGAGGGCCCAACAGAGGACCTGTGGGGCCCGGGAAGTGCATCTGTCTCCCCCCCCAATTGGGGCGTTCCAAAAAGGGCCTTGCCTTCGAGGATCGAAGGGGTTGTCATCTCTTCCTCGGCGGAAATGCGGCGGAAGGTCGGCGGACGCAAAACGAGGCCGCCTCCGCTGGCGGAAGGCTGGCCGAGGGCGGCGGAGGTGAAAAAGGACCACCTCCAAGAGATGACAGCACTTCTGGGTTCAGGGTTTCCGGAATGGGCCACTTGTCGCCCCGCCCCACAGAGCGAGGCCCAAACCTGGGCTTGCTCCCTGCCGCGCTGCTGGCAGGGCAAGTGGGACTGCCTGGGCGCCCACTCGCAGACGAGCGCCACGATCCTGCAGATCACGGAGCTCCCGCTGCGCAAGTGGACGCAGGAGGGGCCTCGCGTCTGCGGCCCCAGGGCCCGTCCACGCCCTCCCGCCTCTCTCCTCCTCCTCCTTCTCCTCCTCCTCCCCCTCCTCCTCCTCCTCCTCCTCCTCCTCCTCCTCCTCTTCCTCTCCTCCTCCTCCTCCTCCTCCTCCTCCTCCTCCTCCTCCTCCTCCTCCTCCTCCTCCTCCTCCTCCTCCTCCTCCTCCTCCTCCTCCTGCTCCTGCTCCTGCTCCTGCTCCTCCTCCTCCTCCTCCCTCATCCTCCTCCTCCTCCTCTCCTCCTCCTCCTCCTCCTCCTCCTCCTCCTCCTCCTCCTCCTTCTCCTCCTCCTCCTCCTCCTCCTCTCCTCCTCCTCCTCCTCCCTCCTCCTCCTCCTCCTCCTCCTCTCCTCCTCCTCCTCCCTCCTCCTCCTCCTCTCCTCTCTCTCTCCTCCTCTCCTCCTCCTCTCTCCTCTCTCCTCTCTCCTCTCTCCTCTCCTCCTCCCTCCTCCTCCTCCTCCTCCTCCTCCTCCTCCTCCTCCTCCTCCTCCTCCTCCTCCTCCTCCTCCTCCTTCGCCTGCTCCTCCTCCTCCTCCTGCTCCTTGCATTTAGGCTCTGCTCAAGCGATTCAGGCCTCGTCTCAGCCCTGTTCGCGGCCTGGTTCCAGGCAGGCGAAGCCACCGTACACTCCCATCACGGTCAGGTCGATCTCGGCACATCGCGCGGCGAATCTGTCGAGTTTCTCGAGGCAGAGGTGCAGGAGGCAAAGCCAGCACGGGAGGTTGCACTCAGGGATAAGATTGCAAGTTGGTGGACTCGCGTCGCCACGGTGTTGACTACCTTGGCGAGATACAGGGACAAGGATTCAGGTGTCAAGCAGCAGCTCCTTCTTGTGGAAGCCGTGGGGCGTCTCAAGGAGGAAGCCCCAGAGCGTGGTCATCAGGGGCTCCGCCAGTCCGACCACTATAACTGGGATTTCTGGCTGCATGTGTTCGAACGCACAGGTGAGAGTTCTCTTGAGGAGCTCAAGATTGTTTCTTAGGCGGCTGACAAGGTTGCACGGCGGGCTCAGAGGCGCGCGCTCCATCAGGCAATGGGTGAGTTCCGCACGTGGGCTGAGACAGCCCCTGATGTGAGTGCCCTCCACAGGGCCATCAGAGAACAACCTCTTGTCAGCGATATTTTGGAAGTGAATGGCACGTCAATTGTACACCCCAAAGATATTATGGATCATAAAAGGGAACACTGGGTCTCATTGTGGGGACCACCAGGTCAGCCGTTGAGCGAAATGCCTGTTTTTTTTCACGAGATTCGGCAGCGAGTTTCAGAGGAGGCGCTTCCACCCCTTGATGGTGTTATCCTGCGGGAAGCGTCTGATCATATGAAGTGTGGTGCTATGGGGGTGGACCGTCTGACTCCATTGGACACGCCACGTCTGCCCGACCCAGCTCTCGATGAGTTGGCTGCACTACTCAATGTATGTGAAGCACGGCAAGTCTGGCCACATCAGCTCCTGCTGACCATCGGGACCCTGTTTCCCAAGAAGCACAAAGGGGACCGCGTGATAGGGCTGCTGCCTTACTTTGCACGGCTCTGGTCAGCAGCTCGCGAGCGGCACGTCCGCACCGGACGGACCAGTGCGAGGCGCACTGGGATGCCGCCATCCGCGGCAACTCGGCGATCCGCGAGGCAGTCCTGCGCGCGATCGACGAGGAGCTGGCGGTGCGACTGTCCACCGAGAATGGGCATGGCCTCATCGACCTCGCCAGCTTCTACGACACGATCGGGTGGATGCTGTTAGGTCAGACCGCGCTGCGGCTTGACTTCCTGGCGGAGATTCTAGGGCTGGAGTTGTTGCAGTGCATGGCATCGCGCTGCGTGCGCCAGTCTGGGGCGTACTCGGCGCCCTTCGACCCCACGAGGTCGGTCGTCCAAGGCCTCAGGGCTGGGACACGCTTCGCCAAGTGCGGCACGTACCACATCATGGCGAAGATTACGACGGTGCACGTGGACATGTCGCACAGGCTGTGGATCGACGACCTGAGCCAGAGCTATCGTGCATCTCGAAGGGTTATGGTTGCCAAGATGGTTCAGTGTTTGTCCGACACTTGTGAGGCCATCCAGACAGCAGGCTTGCAAGTCTCCCCGAAGAGCGTGGCCCTCTGCACTCGGATGTGCGAAGCTAAGGCTATTGCACGACGGTTGCGGTTGAAAGGGTACCACATCAATGCAGTGGGCCGGACAGCGTCCCTCGGCGGGGATACGGGTGGTGGTAGGAGACATGCGAGGGCGACCAGGACAGCGAGGGCCGCCAAGCATGGCAGGATGAGTAAGAAAGTGATGCAGTACGCCCGCGTGACGAGACGGCACGGCTTGACGAGTCGTCTGGAACAGCAGGGCGCCCAGGCTGCTGGCACGTATGGCCACCAACTCAACGGGCTGTTCGGCCAGCAGGTGCTGCAGGTTCGCAGGTTGGTGGCGAATGCAGTTGCTCCGAGATTGACTGGGCGGCGTTTAACCACGCTGCTCGACCTTCGCGCTCATCAGCGCGACCCTGCCTACAAAATCCCAGTGGAATGCTTGGGTTTATGGCTGTCATGCTGGACTTGGGTGCCGCACAGTCGTTCAGGTATCAATCAGTCGCGGCAGAAGCTTGCACAATAACTCAAGAGTATGACACCTGAGCAGCGGCACCGTTATATTCGGGGGCCTCAAGGTATCGCTATCACATACCTCCTTGAGGCAGGATGGGATCCCATCGGCCCATCAGAGTGGCAGGTTCCATCGGATAACCTGGCATGATCAACAGCTGGGAGTTTCGGGTCGAGAATCTCACGGGCGTTAATAATATCGAGATTTCACAGCAGTTCTTTTCCGAGTTTACGCACACGGTTCAGAGTCAGTTGTGGTTCGCAGCATCATCTCACTTCGACGGCGCGGGGATGGAGCAGGGTATGCACAATGCATCCTACCCCCAGCTGCTCCACCAGCTGGAGGCCGCCCCAGGTGGGCGTCGCTTGGCTGGCTAGTTGCTGGCGTCCGCTGCCGGTGCTGCATGGCCGCGGACACGACGGCAACAGAGGTCCAAGCAGAGCGTTTCTGAATGGTGCATGCGCTGCAAGGAATGCAAAGAGACATCGTTCCATCGAGTTTGGGAATGCGCAGGTCGCAAGTCTCACGAGATCTACAACCGATCGGACGAGTACGCAGCCAAAGCACAAGCAGGTCGTGAGGCCGAGGCATGCTTCTGGGTGCGCGGTTTGATCCCTGCGCCGTGGCTGGATGTTCCAGAGCCGATCCAGGAGGAGGATTGGACTTGCCATGGCATCGGGGAGTTTGAAGAAGCATGTTTTCCGCGAGGATCAGAGGACACGCCCACCTACATCTTCGGCGGTGCTAGCGGGGGAGCAGACACCCGCGACGCAGCCCTTCGCCGTGTCGGTCTAGCGGTGGCGGCGTTCTCAGACCTCTCCAGTGACATGATGATCGAGATCGGCGTCTGGGGAGGGCTTCCAGGAGCAGCCCAGACGGTGGCGATGGGCGAGCTGCGCGCCCTGTACCTCACAGTGCGGGGCGGCTGCGGCCACGTTGCCTCCATCACGGACAACGCTGCAGCATGTTCAGGCTGGTACAACGGCCTCCCCGCCGCCCCGTCAGGTGAAAACGCAGGCCTCTGGTTTCTCATCGGTTCCGTCCTGAAAGCTAGGAGCTCCCAGTTGCCGATCACGGTTATATTTGTTCACTCGCACCAAGAGGCAATATACATGTGTAATTGTAGAACGCCCGTGCCCTTCATTCTCGGTAATGCAGTTGCTGACGAGCTTGCTGGTATTGCAGCGAGCTCAGTACGTGTGAAGGCTGACGCGCGCGCACGCATATTTCGCATCGAGCACATGGCATATCTTGTTCGCGTGAGAATATTGTTGAGCACTTTAGAGGCGATTGAAGCTGAGAAAGATCAAGGGGGCCCGAGGCCCCGTCTGAGGCACCCTGGTCCTAGGCCGCCTGCCCCAATGATCTACAGCGCGTTCAGCTCCCAGCATCAGTTGTCTGAGTCAGGCCTTAGCTGTAATCAATGTAAGGGGTCGACCTCACAGGCCCAGAAGAAGGCCTGGCTGGACTCTCCATGTTTCCCCCTTTCAACGGGCGATGGTGCAGTTTGGGACCCCTCTCCTGGGCAGCTGGTGCACGTCGGGGGGGATATGCCCATCCGTCTCACTGTCTCAAATATCATGCTGGACTGGGGGTCTGGTTTTGTACTACCTGTGGAAGCTTTGCAGCTGAACAGCTGGCTAAGCTATCCAAGGAGTGTGAACCTAAGCGTTGTTGTCAAGACTACCTTAATCGAATTCAACAGGGTTTATGGCCCAACCAACATAGCAAAGCTGAGCGAGCCAAGCGTGCTGCTGCGGGTAAACCCGTTTAAGTTTGCTGTTTGGGTCTCCGTTAAGTAACCGGCATGGTCGCAATATCCGTAATTCCGTAACTCCGTAACTCCGTAACTCCTCTTCCTCCTCCTCCTCCTCCTCCTCCTCCTCCTCCCCCTCCTCCTCCTCTCCTCCTCCTCCTCCTCCTCCTCCTCCTCCCTCCTCCTCCTCCCTCCTCCTCCTCTCCTCCTCCTCCCCTCCTCCTCCTCCTCCTCCTCCTCCTCCTCCTCCTCCTCCTCCTCCTCCTCCTCCTCCTCCTCCTCCTCCTCCTCCTCCTCCTCCTCCCTCCTCCTCCTCCACCTCCTCCTCCTCCTCCTCCTCCTCCTCCTCCTCCTCCTCCTCCTCCTCCTCCTCCTCCTCCTCCTCCTCCTCCTCCTCCTCCTCCTCCTCCTCCTCCTCCTCCTCCTCTCTCTCTCCTCTCTCCTCTCTCCTCTCTCCTCTCTCCTCTCCTCTCTCCTCTCTCCTCTCCTCCTCCTCTCTCCTCTCTCCTCTCTCCTCTCGTCCTCTCCTCTCCTCCCTCCTCCCTCCTCCCTCCTCCCTCCCTCCCTCCTCCTCCTCCCTCCTCCTTCCTCCTCCTCCTCCTCCTCCTCCCCTCCTCCTCCCCTCCCTCCTCCTCCTTGCTCCTCCGCATGCTCCTCCTCCCCCCTCCTCCTCCTCCTCCTCCTCCTCCTCCTGCTCCTCCTCTTCCTCCTCCTGCTCCTCCTGATCCTCCCCTCCTCCTCCTCCTCCCCTCCTCCTCCTCCTCCCTCCTCCTCCTCCTGCTCCTCTCTCCCCTCCTCCTCCTCCTCCTCCTCCTCCTCCTTCCTTCGCCTGCTCCTCCCTCCTGCTCCTCCTCCTCCTCCCCCTCCTCCTCCTCCTCCTCCTCCTCCTCGGCGGCACGGCCTCAGTCGACCCTCGGTACTTCGCCGATGCTTGCGCACGTGCCAGCAGAGAAGGTCGACAGAATCTCGCCCGCATTGCCTGCCGCCAGTTCCCAAGACAATGGCGGACCACCGGTGGCAGTGCTAGATGCACAGTCTTCCAAGGTCCGTCGCTCTCACGCACTCTCGCCTTCCGTACCAGGTCTTTAGTGGTTTGAAGACGTTTCTTCTCAGCTCAGCGTTCCTTCCAACGCGGAGGGGACCGCAACGAGGCATACGTTGACCAGAGTTGCAGCTGCTCCTCGCCTCTCAAAGGACGAGCAGCCTCTTGTGCCTGCGCCTCGCACCGAGGCAGACTCTTGGCGACTGACTCTGACGAACAGCAAGTCACAGACTGCCCAGCCAAATTTCACATGAAGGTCGGCCTGACCGTGCAGCTTCTCGCAGCGGGGCTGTCGTGAGCCCCGACGCGGGCCACTCGCGGGAGTTATCACGAGGTCCTGTCAAAAGCAGCAGGGGTGGAGGGGGGGGAGGAGGACGTAGAGGATGTGTATTGCCCATGGGGATGCGACATTTCCAGGGATGGCAAAAAGAGCTTGGCACAAAACTAGACGAGGAGGAAAAACATATATTGGAAGAGGAAGACAGGCGGGGACGGAAGAAGCGGCAACAAAAAGCGAGCCAAAGCGTGAATGTGACTTGGATAGCAGGAACATGGATACCAACGCAGTTGAACAAAGCAGCGAAAAGTCGAACACAAGACAGGATTGTAAAAGGGAAGGTATCGTAATGAGAGCGGCTGGGGAGAAAATGCTGCAATAATGGAACTGTACTTCGGATGCACAGGAGGAGGAAGTTGATACACAACGAGGGGCGTCAGGCGAGTGAGAAGCAGACATACGAGAGGTGGAACAGCACCGAGATGACCAGGGAGGGAGGCGGAAGACGACAGGGAAGAGGACCAGCACCGCACGAGCAGCATGACCAGAGGGAGGACGATAAGAGGGAGGAGACCTGGCAGCAGACGTAGGACGAGGAGAGGGAGGAGAGCAGCTGGAGCAGCAGCAGGAGTAGCTTCCAAAGCCTGAGGATGACTTCTAGGAGCTCCCAGGGGAAATCTCCTCCTCCTCCTCCTCCTCCTCCTCCTCCTCCTGCTCCTGCTCCTCCTTCTCCTCCTCCTCCTCCTCCTCCTCCTCCTCCTCCTCCTCCTCCTCTCCCTCCTCCTCCTCCCCCTCCTCCTCCTCCTCCTCCTCCTCCTCCTCCTCCTCCTCCTCCTCCTCCTCCTCCTCCTCCTCGGGGGGGACTGCTCAAGATGGCCCGGGGAGTCGCCAGGAACTTTGTAGGACTCCCGAGGAAGGCCCCGGGAACCAGACCCTCGGCGTTGCGATTTTGTTCGCAACCTTTTGGACACCCCTCCTTGACTGGCGTCTCATCCCAGGTCGTTGCTTGTCGGTCGCGGGGCCCGGTCAGGGCCCCCGGAAGCCGAAAGAGGCCAAAGACTTCCCGATGCCATTGTTTTTTGACTTCCACAGTCAACGGCCCAGTCAAAGTGGGCAAAAAGAGGACAGCTCGAGCGGGCAAAAAGCGGACAGGGCAGGGAACCCGCAATAGAGGCCCCGCCCAGCCCGAGTGCCCGGCAGGACTACAAGGAGTTCATGCAGGCGCCGGGCGCGGGGGGCCTCTCCTTGCGTGCCTGGTGTCTGCCAGGGATCGAGGTCTACCAGGCGCAGTCCGGAGTTTCCTCTTGTGCACGCTTTTTCTTCCTCACCACGGTAACGCTCGTGACTTGCCCCCCCCCCCCCCGGGTAATGCTAACGATCATCATGGGGGGAAGCGATTAAAAAAAAACCCCCCCCCCCCCCCCCCGACCCCCCAAAATGATTGAGTGGGGCTGACTAATAGAATTCAGCCGCCGGACACTGTTTTTTGTATCGTCCGCCCCCCGGCGTTTGCTTTTGCCCCTTTGGGGGAATTGATTTTCTATTCGTCCTCCTTCGCTCGCTTGATCACCCGCGGCCGCGGGGGAAGGATTGCGGAGGGGGGACGGGGCAATTAGGGAGTAGTTGAGGGAAGGGGTTTTCGAAGAGGCGTTTGATCATCCTCGTCCTTGCGGACGGCCGCCAGTCGTCCTTGCGGACGGCCGCGGCGATTGGGAGGTGGGGGCAAGGGCAGAAGGAGGAGGAGGGGGAGGAGGAGGAGGAGGAGGAGGAGGAGGAGGAGGAGGAGGAGGAGGAGGAAGAGGAGGAGGAGGAGGAGGAAGAGGAGGAGGAGGAGGAAAAGGAGGAGGAGGAAGGGAGGAGAAGGAGGAAAGGAGGAGGAGGAAGGGAGAGGAGGAGAGGAGGAGGAGGAGAGGAGAGGAGGGGAGGAGGAGGAGGAGGACGAGCTCGCCCTGAAAAATCACCCCGTCCACCCCCTTGGCCCCCGCGCCCTGGATCGCCACCCCGTGCCCCCCCCCTGGCCTTCCAGGCAACCCGGAATTGTCAGCCCCCCGTCAGCCTGCCCTGCCCCCCCGCTATTGCGGGGGCGAGGAGGCCCGCGAAACATGTTTTTTTATCGTCCGCCCCAGAAAGTGTTTTTAATCGTTTCCCCCCATTATTGGGGGGGGGTCTCGACCCCCCCATACATGGTGGGGCTGGACCCCCCGCAGGTATGGCGCTGTGCTCACAGGCATGGCGTGGTGCTGAACAGGCGTTGCGATGTATGTTGGCGACGTGGTGCTCCGGTGCACACGGCTGCTGTGGTGTACGGAGACATTGTGGTGTACACAGGCGGCGCTGTGCTGCACGCGGGCGCTGTTCTGTACTCAGGGACTGTGGTGCACACGGGCGATTGAAGCGCCGGTGTCGCGGACGCACCCTGGCGGGTGCACGCCGCGGCCGCGGTTACCATCCCTTTCCTGCCCGAATCGCACCCCAGGGTAACGATCGTTACCTTGAAAAGGAAAAAACAGCCACCTCGTCGCGCGCAAATCATGATTGGAACTTATGTTGCCATTTTCGGCTGGAGGCCTCCAATGGCTTCGGGGCTATCAAAAACGGCTCGGGGTGAAAAGCCGGCACCAGGGAAGTGGTCCAGACCTCTGGGGGTCATTGTTGCAGGAAAACGATGTCGGAGATCTGGGCAGATGGCGCGTTCCAGAAAGGGTATCAATTCCAGTGCATCTTCGCTTTCGGCTGAAACTGGCGGGAGTACAACGGCGGCGGGCCCGCTGGCGGAAGGCGTCGGAAGTAGCAGCGAAGCGTGGTAGTTTTGCAGGTAGGGGCTCCAGAATTGGCCAGATGGGATAGAGAGATCGGGGCATCGTGCCGAATTGCCGATGCATCGGCGATATGGAGCGATATGTAGCCCGTCCTTCTCCATTCCGCTGTCGCCGATGTATGCGCGGATGTTTGTTGTTGTCCAATGTTTGCAGTCGGCGGCGCGCCGGCGTTGTTGGTCGCCCCCGTCAACCGCGCGCCCGTCGAGTCTGTCGCTGGCACCGCAGTGGTAAACTGGTCGAGGGAGAGCCCCTACGTCTCCCCCTTCCGTCCTCTTCCTATGCCTCTTCCTCTGCGTCCCCCCCCCCTCCCTCTCCTCCGCCTCCTCTTCCTCCTCCTCCTCACACAATTCCACCTACTTCTCATCTTCCCCCCCCCCCCCTCCACCTCGTCGTCGTCGTCGTCGTTCTCAGCCTGCTCTTTGCGCCTCGTTGTTCCTGTTTCGCCCCCTCCGCATCGTTGGTTTCGGCAGGTTGTTGCTCACCCACACTAGGACGTACGGATGAATGAGATCGCTGGATCTGCCTCGGCGACCACCAAGTCTTGTTCCGGGTCGACATTCCAGCGCCCGGTGCGAGCAGCAATGCAGTTGCCGTGCAGATCGAGCTGTCCCAGGCACATCTGGACGGCCCGCACGCTTCCGACTTTCCAGTCCACTCGCGGTACTTGCAGGCGTTTGACCTGTTGCAGCGCTCGGGCCAATTGCGGCTAGCAGACGTTCGCGTTTGGGGAGACGTAGGCCGGCTAGGTTACCAAGTTGCCGCTGGAGCTCAACACTAAACCAAGGGCTTACATGCAGACGGACAGTCTGAACACCACATTCGCCCAGAAGTTGCCCAGTATCGAAGATTTCACACCTGGGTCGCACGGAGCCCACCGGCAGCGGTTGGTGGGGCCAACACCATACGAGTAGCCCGCACGAGTCTGGGTTCCGAGAAAGGCAGAGGCACGACCGTCACGCGCATGAACGAAGTTGTCTGCGACAGACTCGGTAGGAACGGGATCTGCGTGCAGCCGATGCGCGGGCAAACCGCTGTTGACTCTGCCAACCGCGAAGTGCCACATGCCAGCGTACGGGAAGGCCTTCCCGTGGGATTGGCAGCATAATGTTTGCTGTACCGGTCCGTGGCCCGACGCGGAGAATGGCGAAGGCCGGCGGGACAGCTCGGAGCTCCGCACTCGTGGCAAAAAAGGAGCTTCCAAACATGCAGTTTCTGAACTCGAGTTCAGAAACGGGTTGCTCGCATCCGAAAACCAATCCTCTGGATTCAAAAGGCAGCGTTGCCTAACGAGGTGAACGGCGGCTCACACTAGGAGAACGCATACCGGCATGGGACAGCCTGGAGGCAGCAGTCCTAAGCCCGCAAGAAGAGCGCAGCACCGACGGCCCTCGAATCCAGCCACGCGCAGTCCGAGCCCTGGCCCGCCCGCGCCAGCTACTCAGGCCCCGCCTCCAGGGGTCGCCACGGGGGCCCTGAGGGAGTCGTTGGCCACGCGCAGGGGGGGGGGGCAGGGGGAGGGGGGAAGGCTTCTCAGGAGCGCCCTGCTTTTTAGGAGGCGCGGGCCCCGTCTGTAGACGTGAGGCAGGCGGCTGCTTGGGAACGGCCTCTCTCGGAGAGGCCTTCTCCCCTCTCCCTGTCCTCCCCTGCGCGCCGCCAGAATCGGGTCCCAGGACCCGGTGCATTCCCCAGGAGCAGCCCTCTTCAGCTCGAGACGTCTCATTTTAAGTCGGGCACGTCCCTCTACACTCTACAGGAGGATGAGTCAAAAGTAGTCAAAAAATAGTCTGGGGACGATTGTTCGACTATGTTTCGAACATGTTTGAATAGTTCTTGCTTCTTCGAAGATTTTCACCCAAAATCCGCCTGTAGGAGGACATGCCCGACCTATGTCTGAGGCCCGGGAGCGGCCCCCGGAGCCAGAGATTGCCAGGACCCGTCTCCTCCAGAACCCGTGCTGCAGGGGGGACCCCGGTGCGATCTGCCCCGCTTCGTTCGGGGCTCCTCCTCATCCTGCTTCTCCTCCTCCTCCTCCTCCTCCTCCTCCTCCTCCTCCTCCTCCTCCTCGCGCCTCCTCCTCCTCGTGCCTCCTCCTCCTCCTCCTCCTCCTCCTCCTCCTCCTCCTCCTCCTCCTCCTGCTCGTGCATCCTCCTCCTCCTCATCCTCGTGCCTCCTCCTCCGCATTCTCGTGCCTCCTCCTCCTCCTCCTCCTCCTCCTCCTCCTCCTCCTAATCCTCCTCCTCATCCTCCTACTGCTCGTGCCTCCTCCTCCTCTCCTCCTCGTGCCTCCTCGTGCCTCCCTCGCCTCCTCCTCCTCCTCCTCCTCCTCCTCCTCCTCCTCTCCTCCTCCTCCTCCTCCTCCTCCTCCCTCCTCCTCCCCTCCTCGTGCCTCCTCCTCCTCCTCCTCCTCCTCGTGCCTCCTCCTCCTCCTCCTCCTCCTCCTCCTCCTCCTCGGGACGAGTCGGGGCTCAAGAGACAGGAGTCAATGCAAATGGGGTCCATCAGAGCACGGGATCCTGCAGGATCCCGCGCAGCCAGGGTTGCATTGACCTGGGCTTGGGTGCAGGATCCTGCAGGATCTCGCAGGATCCTGCAAAGCCTGGCTGACCCGGGTCCGGACTGACCCGGGTCAGTAGATCCCCGATCCGTGAGGCTTCTTGGATGGTCGTTGGGATCTCGTCGAGGCTTTGGGGGCCTTCTGGAGGCATTTCTGAGGCGTCCGGTGAGCTGTCCTGAGGCTTTTTGGGGCCTCTTTTGGGCCTCTCGGGGACTTTTGTGGGGTCTCTTGGGGGCCTTTTGGGGCTCGCTCCCATTGCGTGAGAAACTTCCAGACGGCGTGGACAGAGGTACCGCATTTTGCTGCATG
>CAUYUJ010022215.1:47500-72500 GCA_963575745.1 Prorocentrum cordatum
CACACGTGGCTGGGTGCTCCATACAGCGGGAACGATAGAATACAGGGTCTGCAACTGTCTCCGGTTGTCATTGAAATGATGACATTCCTGCCGAAGATGCCTCAAACTTGGCCAAGGATGATCACAAAACTTGCAGCATCGAGAGCAATCGTACTGTCCGTTTGTGCGCGTACGAGACTGACCAGCTCCAGACAGAGAGATGTTGACCAAGGAACGACCTTCCTGCGACAAAGTCTTCAGCCAGTCAGTCCACTTTTTTGAGCTCAGCACCTCAACGTCGATGTCGGCTGAGCCCTCGGAGTCATTGCGGAACACGTGGATGCTCTGGAGGCACCGAATCCGCGCCACAATTCGTACAGCATGCTGCGCAGCACCGTCACGGGTCCAAAAGACATTGGAAGCCCCTCGGCATTGGGCGGTGGCCTGGAGGATACGAGAATCGTCATCGTCGGCCACACGAAATTTGATTCCCCATTCGGGATGTTTCCCAAGGTACTCCAAGCACAGCTGGTCGAAATAATTGGCCAAGGCATGGGTGAGGTGCTGGCTCGGGACAAACTTCTCGGACAGCACGGCTCTCATCGCCTGCAGGGCGGGCGAGAACAGGGGATGCAAGGAGACACGGCGGCACCACCACCGTCTTGCGCACCACCACGAACAGTTTGTCCTGATGATGGCCCGAAACACCTGGCCCACAATGGGCCGCAATGGGCCGCGGGACCAGGTCGATGAAGGGCACAGCCCACATCCAAAGCGGGCGAATGTAGGCTGCACACAAACACCCTCGTACATATGCCGCTCCAGCTCGAGCCCGCAGGTAGCCTCCTCGGCTGACCACGATGCTACAGCATGAATAGCTGCCGCTCCGCGCTGGCAGGCAGGCTGGTTGTCAGCAGGCTGGGGCAGGGCTGAAGCCATGGCGGTGAGCCGCGCGCGCAGGAGGCAGGAGGCGACGGAGGTCGGTCTGCTTTCGTGTTCGTCCCTTTGGGGGATGCCGACCACCCGCCAGGGAAAGACAGCATCGGCTACATCTCGTGGAAAGATGGCCTCCACTCTCCACAGGCAGGCGTGGCGTGGCGGCCCATGCCTCGCACAGCTCCGTGACTGGGCAAGGCAGGGCGATGCGGATCGGCTCCATCTCTCCGAGGCCGCCCAGTCATCCGTGCCGGCGGCGCCTCTGGTACTCTTGACGGCTGTCAGGAAGCATTGGAGGGATGGGATCCATTCGCGAGATTTCTCCGATTTCAGGGAAGTCAACGTTCTGGGCCCAGGCGTGCCACTTCTCGACCTTCGGCTGCGACTCATGCTCCGCGGGGCTCCGGGCAGGGCCCCACTCAGCACGCGTCCCAGCAGCAGCTAACCCCGCGGCAGGCGAGGCTTGCTTGAAAACGACGTCGCCACAGTCCACAGCTCGAAACTCCACTGCCAGAAGTCTGACGCCCAGTTCCGACATCTCTCATCAGCAATCTTCGAGTACTCGAGAAAGATGGATTAGTTGAGGACCTCAAGGACTTGGCCATAACTCGGCCAGCCGTCGATATGCCCACACAACCGATCCATTCCCAGTTGGGCGAAACTCTCCATGTGCCTGACGTCGGTCGTTCTTGTCATACACCTGGACGTGCCACTTGACTTTGTCACTGCAACTTCGATGGAGATGCTTGAGACGACGAAGGCCTGCACTTTCATGCAGCCGATGTGCAGTTGGAGGCGCAGTAGAACGTGAGGTAGGCGCTGAGCCCTTTTCCCGCTCGGGCTTCCGCTTCGATCTAAGTCCAGTTCGTGGCCGAGGTCAAGTTTGGCCTTGTTTCGGCGCGACGATGCCACGACCGCCACTTGCTCAGGACAGAGTCGGAGGATGATGCACAGGGGTGAGATACATCCAAAGCGTTCTGTATCTCAGCAATATCATGCTCATTGACAAAAGCGGTACGGCCAGCAGCAAAGTGAGCTGTGTGTCGAAGGCGTTTAAGCTGTCTGGCTGGCACGTGCACGGGGACTGAAAAAGAACAAAGTCCATGATGAGGTATGCCTTGCACAAAAGATGCTTGCTCCAAAGTCGGGGCGATGTCATCGCCCGCTGTCCAGCGGATGGCTCGAGTCGGGCTGGCCCCGGCCGTGGAAGTGGGGAGACTCGCCCCGGACAGGTGCCAAGCTGGGCTGCGCACGTTCACGTGGAGGGCGGTCCAGTTCAGGTCGCCTATCATCACGACATTGTCCCCCAGCGTCTGGCCCAGCTCCACGGCCTTCGCGAGCCAAGCAGCGTCGGGCTTGGCGGGGCCGCAGGTGGAGACTACGGTGGTGAACGCCGCGCTGACCCCCACGACACCGTGGCCCTGCTCCTTGCTGCGCAGGGCCTTCCTCTTGCCGACGGTGCGCTTCCACAAGACTGCCGTACATCCTTGAACCATTCCACCGTGACCACCATGAAGTTTTGGGGAGCGTCGGGCGAGCCTTCTGGGAGCCGCCTGGGGCGTCCTGGCGGTTCCTTCGGGGCGCCTGGGAGCCTCGTGGGGGCCCCTGGAGGGCCTCTTGGGTCCTGGGGCCCCCTAGGGGGGGGATGGCACTCTGACCCAGGACCCCCCTCCCGGGACACCCCCCGGAAACCCCCCGCGCTACCAGGACCCCCCGCCCTGCCTCCCCCCCAGCGGGGAGGAAGGGATCAAAGGGAATGGGCTCCCCTTCGACTCAACTACGACGTTGCTCACTTTCGCTTTGGCTGGTTCGCTTTGGCTGGCGCGCTTCAGGAGGAGGGCCCAGGGAAAAGGGGGGAGCGGCGACGGCAACGGCGACGGCGACCGCGACGGCGACCGCGACGGCGACGGCGACGGCGACGGCGACGGCGACGACGACGACGACGAGTCAAACGAAACAGCATCTCGCACACGCCGACAGCGTCGGTGGATTTGGGTCGTCTCGGCCCTCGAGGCGTTGATCCAACCCGTGACGCAGGGCGCGCCCGAGAAGCCCAGGGCTGCGCCTGCGCCGAAGGAGGCCCACGAGAACGAGCAGACCCACCAGAACAAGCACGATCTGACGATGCTGGCAGGCCATCGCTCGGGAGGCGCCAACTGTACACCTACACCGATCCTGACGAAGGTGATCCTGGGCGCAGGATCAGTGCACGTGCTTCCTGGGCAAAGCCAGTGGGGCGTACGGGCCTGGGCCAGGATCGGTGCAGGTGTGCAGCTGGCACCCTCTTGGACTGAGGCTGATGCTGGCTCCGCGAGTTCTCCCTCCCACGGCATCTGACGACCATCAGCCGGTCTCCTCGACGAGGCGGCACACGTCGCCATGAAGGAAATGGGTCCTGAAGGAAACGAGTCGTGAACCTCGGGACCAGCTATTCATCCCGACGGTATCGGGGCCCCTGGAGGGCCCCAGGGGCCCAGAAACGGCCAAACATCTACAGGATCCTTTTCCTCTACTTGAATCGCTACGGGGGGGCTGAGGGAACGCCTTGGTCAGGCCACCCGTTCTGGAGCTCGTTGTCCTCGACCGCTCGTCCGGGGACTCAGGTTCGGCATTGGAGAAGGTTCTTGCAGTGCTTTGGACTTTTCGCTGACATCTCGGAACCGGTTCTGGTTCTCATCCTCCTCATCCTTCCTTTCCCCCTCCATCCACGCCCTCTCCCTCATCGCCATTCTTTTTGGTGTCCTCCGCCTCTGGACGCAGTGGGCGTGTCGGTTCGGCGGTCTTTATGTCTGACTCTAGTCAGGCGATCTTGGCCGCCAAGCTTGGCCTCCCGGAGGTCCCTCCTTGAGGCCCCGCCCTTCCCCTCGTCCCACCACCACCTCCTCCTCCTCATCCTCCTCCTGCTCCTCCTCCTCCTCCTCCTCCTCCTCCTCCTCCTCCTCCTCCAGTGCGGCCCGATCTGGCCCGAGGCCTGGCCCTCTTGGGCTGCCCCTCCCCCCCCCCGAGGCAGGGAGCACCTCGGACCGCGGGTCCCTGAGAGGAGGGCGCGGGCTGGGCTTCCTGTCGGGTTGCGGGAGGAGGAGGAGGAGGAGGAGGAGGAGGAGGAGGGGGAGGGAAAGGAGAAGGAGGAGGAGGAAGAGGAGGAGGAGGAGAAGGAGGAGGAGGAGGAGGAGGAGGAGAAGAAGGAGGTTCGATGCTTCTCTCCAAGTGCTCGCCCCAAACTTTTGAGGTTTGGTGTTTGTCGGTGGCATGCGGATTCGTTGGCCCCTTCGGTAGGCGTAGCGTTCATCGTGCAACTCCGTCTCGTCGTCCTCCTCCTGCTTCTCCTCCTTCCTCCTCCTCCTCCTCCCTCCCTCCTCCTCCTCCTCCTCCTCCTCCTCCTCCTCCTTCCCCTCCTCCTCCTCCCTCTGCTCGTCCTCCTCATCGTCTTTCTCCGCAACCGCCTTCTCCTCCGCCGCCACCTCCACTGCCTCCTCCTCCTCCTCCACAGCCTCCTCCTCCTCCTCCTCCTCCTCCTCCACAGCCTCATCATCTTCCCCCGCCTCATCCTCGTCCCTCCTTCTGCGGCCATCTGTCGGCGAGCGCTCGCGGGCGCGCGCGCGCACGCGCGACGGAGCGCCGCCCGATGGGCGCCGGCGCCTCGGAACTGGGAGGGTGCTGGGCTCGCGACGAGGACCAGTCAGGAGGGAAAGAAACACACAGACAAAATCAATGGTCGATTCCAGAAAGATGTGGGAAAACATGGGAAGTGGGGGGGAAGACAGAAGCCCAGAAAATAGAGGAAAATGTGGGGGAATCTTTCTATGTGTGTGTGTGTTTGTTTGTGTGTCTCAGGGCCCCTTCAACCAGGCCGGACCAAAGAGCCCAAATCTCCGACGGCATGTGTTGCAGTAGGAGCTCGACCACAAGAAATTTCCCACAAGGAAAGCCCAACAACCTTGGAGCCCCAGGACGCCCATCGGTTCTTGGTGTGGAAGCGTCACGCTTTCCATCGCAGAGCCACCGAAAGCCAAGAAGCACAGGGCAGCCTGGAGGCAATCAGGGTGCTTCTTGGCATGGGCTTCCACTGTGTTCAATCCGGGTGTGCTTTTTCGATCCCGCGCGCCCGCTGCCCGGCGGGGAGTACCGGATAGCCGCCCTGGCCGCTCAGCGGCGGCTTCCGCAGCGTGAGCGCTCTCCCTCCCTCCCCCCTGGCGGCCGCCTCTCAGCGGCCTCCTCCTCCTCCGCCTCCGCCTCCTCCTCCGTTCCTCCCTCTCTTGCCGCTGGACCACTCGCGCCTGCCGTCTCCCGCCCCGCCCGAGCGCGCGTACGGACTGCCTCTGCCGCGCTGCGGCTTAAACAATTTCTTCGATCCCGGCCCCTGGTGGCCCCCACCGGGCCCTAGGACAGCTAGAAGTACGTACATCCGGGGCGGAGAGCGCAATATGAACATGCGGAGGCGGTCGGGACCTCTGGGGCCGAGGACTGACAAGCGACAAAACACAACACGGGCGGATGTCAGGGGGGGGGGGTGCTGAGACCCGACGTCGCGAAAGAGCCGATGCACGACGCAGCACTCCGCAATGTCACGGCTGGGATCCTCGACCTCCACTCCTCCTCCTCCTCCTCCTCCTCCTCCTCCTCCTCCTCCTCCTCCTCTCCTCCTCCTCCTCCTCCTCCTCCTCCTCCTCCTCCTCCTCCTCCTCCTCCTCCTCCTCCTCCTCCTCCTCCTCCGTGACAAATTGCGACGCCAGGATTTCGGGGGGGCGCAGGGAAGGAGGGGGGGACGACGTCTGCTGCGTGCAGCCGACCTCGGCCCTGTTGCCAGGAAGGTTCCTCCAGGCGTGGGGCGCTGGGAAGCGCCAGGAGCCCGGACATCCTCCGCTACGATTTGATGCATCTCTCGGGCGGATGCTAATAGGGGTGGCCCCAAAAAGGGGCGAAGGGCCCCTCGCCCCTGCTGGTGCCTTTACAGGGGCCCCACAGGGGCCCTTCAGGGCCTCTTTCTTCACCCCCCCTTTGAGCCACCCCCCGTTAGCACCCGCCCGATTCAGCTCGCTGCCTCAGAGGTCCCGACCCTTTCCACCGGGAGGGGGGTCCCAGATCCCTTCTTGATGGTTCTGGTTCTGGGCCAAGGGCCCGATCCCTGGCCCCACGGACTTCAATCGAGGAGAAGCGTTCGGATTGAAAGCATCGCATCGTCTGAGGTTCGGGAATGCATGCCGCATGCAGCTGTTTCGACAACCCCTCCTACGATCGGAGAGCCATAAGACTCGGGTTTGGGGCACTCGGGTTGGCCTGACTGGGCCTTTGAGAAGATGACGAGACCCAGTCTGAGATTTGACGCGAGCTCCCGCTGCAAGCATTCCACGAACATTGGAACGTCAAAGTCCAGGACGGGCTAGTCCAAAAGCGTCGGCAAATCCGAGTTCTGGCGAACTCGAGTCTTACGTTTCCCCGATGCTACATCGAGGAGGGGGAGGAGGGGGATAATCCAGGACGGGCTCGTCGAAAAGCGTCGGCAAGCCCGAGATGCGGCGAACCCGAGTCGGAGGACGAAACAGAGAGGCAGAGAGGAGGGAGGCGGGAGGAGGAGGGAAGGAGGAGTGAGAATGGAGGAGGGAGGGAGCAGGAGGGGGGGAGGGAGGAGGAGGGAGAAAGGCGGAGGAGGGAGCAGAAGGAGGGAGGAGGGAGGAGGAGAGCGGGGGAGCAGAGAGCAGGGAGGAGGGAGCAGGAAGAGGGAGGACGGAGGAGGAGGGAGGAGGGAGGAGGAGGCAGGAGGCAGGAGGGAGCAGGGAGGAGGCAGCAGTGAGGGAGCAGGGAGCAGGGAGCAGGGAGCAGGAAGGAGGGAGGGAAGCCTGGAGGTGGGGCCTCCCTCTACGACAGACCCCCCTCCTCCTCCTCCTTCCTCCTCCTCGTCCTCCTCCTCCTCCTCCCTCCTCCTCCTCCTGCTCCTCCTCTTCCTGCTCCTCCTGCTCCTCACTCACCTCATTCACCTCCTCCCCTCTCGCCCGACCCGCGAGAGGACACGGGCGCCCACGGCGCGGCCCGCGAAGCCGTCGCGCGCGAGGGGCTGCAGGGCTGCCGCAGGCCCCGGGGGGCGCTCCGGGAAGCGCCTCGCCATCGGCGGGCCCGGACCTGCAGTCGGACCGCGGTGCGGGAGCTTTGAGACGGGGGTCAATGCAGACGGGGGTCAGCCAGAGCGCCAGATCTTGCAGGATCCTGCAGGGCCAGGCTCCCATTGACCCGGGTTTGGGTGCAGGATCCTGCAGGATCTTGCAGGATCCTTCGCATTGACCCGGGTTTGGGTGCGGGCCCGGACCTGCAGTCGGACCGCGGTGCGTCGGGGGCGGAAAAGAGGGGGGTGATGACTAGGGGGGGGTGGATATCATGGCGCGGGCCACGATATTTCCCCAGATTTCATGGCGCCTCTTCTTAGTTATTTCATTACGTCCCTGGCCCCCCCGCTGGGCCGCGCACATGCCGCTGGTCATGATTTGCACCCTCCTCCTCCTCCTCCTCCTCCTCCTCCTCCTCCTCTTCCTCCTCCTCCTCCTCCTCCTCCTCCTCCTCCTCCTCCTCCTCCTCCCCCCCTCTTGGACACCCCCCTCTTGGCCGCTCCCGAGGTGCGGTGGGTTCGCGCCGTGTCGACCGGCGACGGCCCCGCCGCCGGCGTTCCACTTGGAACGCCGCGGGCGACCCAGAATCGCTCGCTGTGGGACGATTGGGACGTTTCGGAAGCGGCCGATCGTCCAAGGTGGAGCGATCCCCGCGGTGTCGGGTACCACGCACAACGGCGTGTAAGGTGTGCGTGTGCGTGTGCGTCCCGCCGGCGTTCAACCTTGAACGCCGCGGGCGACCCAGGATCGCTCGATGTGGGACGATCGGGACGTTTCGGAAGCGGCCGATCGTCCAAGGTGGAGCGATCCCCGCGGTGTCAGGTACCAGCGCCGAGGTCGGCACGACGGGAGCCTGCCGTAGAAGGTCGAGGTCGATTCGGGGAGGGTGCCCTAGCTTTCTTTCAAGAGGGAAAAACACACACAGACACAATTAATCGACGATCCCCCAGAAAATATGCAAAAATATGGGAAGTGGGGGGGAAGACAAAAACTCAGAAAATATAGGAAAATATGGGGACTATTTTTATTTGTGTGTATTTATTTGTGTGTCCTGGGGCCCCTTTATTCTTGGTGTCTGCTGGATGCACCAGACTCAGAAACAGGGGCGAGGGAGGGAACCGAAAGCGATTCTGGCGCGTGCGCGGACCTCACGGGCTTCTCCGTCGGCCTTCGCACGGTGTTGTGCCGCTTCACGGGAGGAGGCAGCACGGCAGGGAGGCGCAGGAGGAGAGGAGCGAAGGGAGGGCTGGAGGAGCGGAGGGAAGATTTGCAGCCGGGCCGAGGTCTAAGATCGAGGTCAGTGCGGGGAGGGCACCCTAGGACAAGGAAGACAGCGGAAGAGGTGGTGCGACGACACATCACAGCTTGTACGAGCTGCCAGTAGGGATAATACCAAGACGTGGTTAGATGCTGCTCGAGACGGGACACTCTGGAAAAAGTGGGAGAAGTATTACTTTGCATACGCGCACATCTGATCGGGCCCCGGCCCGCCCGCGCCGCTCCTAAGGGGCCCGCCTGCGGGCGGACACGCCCGACTCGTCCCGTCCCGTCTTCGTGTTTTCTGGATGTTTGTTTGTGCATCCTGGGGAGGGTACCCGCGGATGCTCTGTCTGTTTTGGCCGCCAGAGGGTCTCATGTTCTCGAGGGATGCTTTTCTGGCCTAGGTCCGACTGTAAACAAGCATGGGTTCTCCAGACTGTTGGCTAGTGGATTGCTACCATATAGACAAAGTAGTCTGCCTTGTTTGTAATGGTCGCCGAGGGTTTTTGGAGCATTTGCCCCTGCATTGTTGATGTTGGTGGGAGCAGGGGGGGGGAGCGGGGAAAGCACGTTGCCCGCAACTCGGGGATCAGAAGCGGCGCCCCGAAAACGACGGCGGCCCCGTAACTCGGCCAGAAGGGGAAGCGCCGGCGGGGAGGAAACGAAAGCGGTCGAGTCGAGAAGTTTTTTCTAGATTGCGGTAAGTGGCCGAAGCTGTATAGGAGAAGCTCTATTGAGTAAAGTTGGTATTGGATCGGCAAGTGGCGCAGTGAGCGCATCGGCGCTGCGCGCCACGCTGCTCTTGCATCGCCTCATCCTTTCGAGGTGGCCTCTTTTCGGCCGGGGTGAGAGGGCTGACCCGGGGGCCGCAGCCTAAGATTGGAGGGATATGTTTTCTCGCGCGGAGAGTTTGCGTCGAAATTGTCGTGATTCGCGGTTTCCCTTTTCCTCTCACTCCTCCTTCCTCCTTCTCCTCCTCCTCCTCGAACAAGAAGAAGAATAGTTGGGCCTCCAGGGCCTGACATTTGGCACAGACCTCTTCTGTCAACACCCGACATCTTGAGTTGAGTGTAGATGAGGGTCAGGGGAGGCGGTGGTGTAAAGATTCCCTTTGGGGCGCTCTCGCGGGGTACTGGGCAGTACCCTGCGCAACTGCATCTCACAGATCAGCAGACCCTGCACCCTCAAGGTGCTGGTGGTGGCAATCCTTCAGCCCCCTGACCCACACTGTAGGCTTCGAGTCCCAAAATTCGGATGCCTCACTTTTACTTTCGCTGGCGGACCCGCTGCCGTGTTTCGTCGGCCAGTTTTCTGCCAGCCCCCGCCAGTTGCGAGACGCAGACATGTGACGTCGTTTTTTTTTGTTTAACATGTTTACCCCGCAGGGGTCTAGACCACGTCCCTGTGGCCGCTCACGCATTCCGAGTAGTTGTTGCACTGTCCCAGGGCCCGGTGACGACCCCCAGAGGCCGAAAGCCTGCAACAGCACGAAAAACTCGGCGATGTCATGCTTGTTTTCAAGACGAGAGGAGGTATGGGGTATGGGTCTCCCTCTCCCTGCGCAGGCCGGTCTCTGTGCGCGTTCCCGACGGGGTGACCAGCTTAGACGATGGCGCGTTCCACGACTGCACGACGCTGTACGCCGTGTCCCTGCCTGTAGGCCTGCGCAGCATCGGGGACGGCACCTTCCGCGGGTGCACCGTCCTCCACACCGTCATCATGCCTAAGACGGTCTCGAAGATAGGAAGTCGGGCGACGAAATCTATACATATCCACTGCTCCTGTGCCAGGCCCAGCCTGGGTCCAGAATGGGCCTGGCCAGGGAGCAGTGGACATGTATAGATTTCGTTACCCTAGGAAGGGGGGCGTTCGCCGGCTGCCACTCCCTGCGCAGCGTCAACATCCCCGACCTCGTCACCGAGATCGAGGACGAGACATTTTCGGGGTGCAAGGCTCTCACATCCGTCGGCATGCCGGCGCGTCTGAATCGTGTAGGCAATTGGGCATTTTTTGGTTGTGCCTCCTTGACGCACATCGACCTGCCACAGTCGGTGGCGCACATTGGCAGGTGTGCCTTCTATCCAGCTGCCTTCGGCAAACCTCGCCACCATGTCAACGCAGTATCCAAGTGCATGCGGGATGGTGTACTGAGCTATCCCGAAGTGGCTTGAAAGGGGCCCTTGCAGGACTCCAGAAAGCTGCTGGGCCGTCTTGGGCGCGATGGTTCTGATTGCCGAGTTCCATCTTCGGACTGTCTGGGGCGCGGCGCTACGATGTGTAACCTGGCTCGGCCTTAACGCTGCAATATTGCTGCTTTTACACAGGGGGGGGGACTGGAGGCTCGCTTAGAGCTTCTGGAAGAGGGCGCTGTGGGGCCTGTCAGGGGCCTCTTGAGAGTCTTGAGGCCGTCTTCGGGGCGATGGTTTTGCCCAGCTCTTCGGAATACCCTTTCCTCCGACGTTCGCATTTCTGCTTGTAACACAGGCCCCCTGTGATCTCCACCCCTTCACCGGGGCCAGCTTTTCATCCTGAGTATGTGTTTGACGCTCCCAGGGCCAGGAAACGACCACTAGAGGCCTAAAACTTCAAAACCGCCCGTCGCGATTTGTGTACTGCTTGAGTCTGAGGGGAGGCGCGATGGAGCCATCTTGGAGCCGTCTGGATTGGCCACGGAGCGGTCTTGGGCAATCTCTGGGGCGGCTCTCTGGCCATCTTGGGGAGCTCTCGGGGCCGTCTTGGTCCATGATGGGGGGCGAAAGGCGAAGCTGAAATCGTTGGGCCGTCTTCCTACTATTCGGTGTTGATGGGGGGCCTCCCTTGGTCCAGTTCCATCCGATCGGTCCGTATTCTGGCAGGCTCGATCGGACTCGAAGCCGATGTTCCCGACGATCAGATGCGACCCGATGATTAGTTGCACGGCGCTGCCGTCCATCTCTGGCGCAGCCGATCCGGTTCGGTTTGTCGAGTCGGCGCCGAGGCAGCCCGATCCGACGCCCAGTCCGATTCGACGTTTAAGTCGGATGTGTCCCTCTACAGGAGGAGCATTCAAGCATAGTCAAAAGATAGTCTGGGGAAGATTCTTCGTGCTCTTGTCGAAAGTTGTTTCAATATGTTGCATGTTTCTTCCAAGATCCGCCTGTAGGAGGACATGACATGCCTGACCTAAGATTCGATCCGCTTTCCCGACTTGCGTCTGATCGGTCCTTGCTTCCAGAACCCTCTTGGCGTGTTTCTGGACTACTTGGGGGCTTCTTGGATTCTCCCAGGGTCTTCTGAGGGTCTCGGGGCCATTTTCAAGGGAGGAACAACCACCCAGACCCCGACAGTTGGCGTTTACTAGACGGCCTTGGGCGTTTGCTAACAGCCCTGTCCTGTTCGATTCCTTCCTTGGGTGCGTTTGCTAAACGGCTTCGCTTGTCGGAGCGAAACGGCGGCCAAACATCCGTCCAGCGGGACGGCTCAATAGTGCGCAAAAGCGCACGGAGAGGCTGGAAATTCATCGGACAGCGACTCGGTGAAACAGTGAAACATCATGCGGTGTGGCAGGACGTCCGAAAGGGAGGGGGTGGGGAGGAGAGCGCAGCACGTGGGCCGGCGAGCAAGGAAGAGGGTGGGGGGGCGCGGGATTCCCGACATTTGCGGTCCAGCAGCCACCCGCAGAGGCCGAGCCGATGATGCTTCTTGTGAGGCGGGTGCTTCTGCTGGGGGCGGGTCTTCCGCCCTCGAACACTTGTATACATCCGTGTTCGGCCGTGCTTGGGGCATTTGCCTTGATATGTGAGCCCAAGTTGTTTGTGATGGGCCTGGCAGGCGGTGTGGAGAGTACATGTGGTGCGTCGCGGTCGTCCCCTTCCTCGTAAAAAAAAAAAAATGTTGGGCCGTGCTTGGGGCACTGTGAAGCATGTCTTGGGAGGTACTGCTCTCAGTCTCGGGGCCAGGGCGAGCACCGGAGGGACAGATGTGGGGGGGCGGTTTTGTTTCGAAGGCTGACTGCGATGAGGGGGGGGGAGTCGCCCATGCAAGAGCACTACAGACCCTACAACTCAGAGAGACCATCAATATCGGGTCGGGGGGAGGGGGGTGGGAGAAATGATCAGATCATCCGAGTCATCGCGTATGTCGAGTGTGCTTATGAGACAGTCGTGCCCCGCATCCTCCCAGCCCCATCCTCCCAACAACCCGATAGTTGTCTTTCTGGACAACCCGCCGCCCAGACCTGACACCAGGGACATAACCTGACGCTAGCCCCGCTACCAGCGGGCTCAGTTTGCACCCTGGTGGCACGTACAGCGGTGACGTGCAACTCCGGTGAATGTTTGCGGCGTCCAAGATACTGAGGCGGGAATGTTCGATCCGGGAAAATGTAAGACTCGAGTAAGCCGGAACTCGGGTTTGCTGACGTTTTTTGACGAGCGCGTCGTGGAGTTTGACGGTCCAGTTTTCGTGGATCGATCGTTCTCACACGCGGCAACGTCCGTTGACCAGCCTGCTCAGAGCTAACAGGTTTTCCAGCGCGCCTCAACGCCCATGGACGCGGAGGCGGACAGCTGCAGCGGGATCGACTCAATCAACATCCCGCGTTCGGTGACCGTCCTGCAGCGTGGCACGTTTGCGTTCTGCAGGTCCCTACGATTAAGTGGGGTAGGTCCCTCTACAGGAAGAAGATTCGAGAATAGTCAAACATCTGATGGGGAGAACTTGTCGATTGTTTGCTAGCATTTTTGAGCATGCATTATTTGATTACCTCTTTCTTCCAAAATCCGCCTGCAGGAGGATATGCCCGACCTAACCCTACGAGCGACGTACACATCCAGATCCATGCCCTCGCAGGCCAGATATCTAGGCGTGATCCCACGGATACGTCTCGAACGGGGCGTCACCGCAAGGCCGCCCTGTATCCATGGGGCCGGGGCTTCGGCATCTGGGCCGAGAGGTCGCGTGCATGGATGATTCCCGCCTCGAGGTCTTTGACCGAAGTCCACTTCCCAGACACGATCGTCTCGGTCGGCGCCTGGGCCTTCCGAGACTGCAGCTCCCTGACGTCGTTGACGCTTCCGAGCTCCGTGACCAGCATCGGGCAGCAGGCTTTCGCGTGGTGCAGCTCCCTCGAGTCGATAGACTTCCCGTCCTCGGTCACCAGCATCGGGCCCGGAGCGTTCGCCTCCTGCGTCTCGCTGCGGCGCGTGGAGCTCCCGGCGTCGGTCGCGCACAGCTCGACGACGAAAGCATTGCATGAGCAGAAACTTTTGGACCCAGACACGATCGCGTGATAAAAAAATCAGGACGGGCGGTTTTTGGCTCTATTTTCCGCCCCAGGGGGTCCTCGCCAGGCCTCGGGACCGTCAAAACAACTCAGGATGAGAAACCGGTCCCAGGGAAAGGGTCGGGACTTCCAGGGACGCCGTCCTGAATCAAGACGTCGCATGTCTGGGGAGGTCCACGCCGATTTCTTGGACTGGCGCTGTACCCCCTAGCTGGCGCGGATCGGCGCTGTGCCCCCTCGTTGGCGCACGGAGCGCGCCAGTGGCGGCGCCGGAGGCGCCGCCAGAGGGGAGCCCAGTGCCGGTCCAAGAAATCCGCGCGGACCTCCGAAAGTTCCTGCTCGTACCTGCCTTCTTCCTCTTCCATCGGCGACGGCGCCTTCATCTGGTGCGTGGCGCTGACAGCGGTTGAAGTCTCGAGCCCGGCGACCACCATGGGAGTCGACGTCTTGTTTGGGTGCGGCACGCGGTGCGTCACGGGCCCGGCGCAGGCGGGACGGGCGCCCTCTCTGCCGGACGTTGCCTTCAAGAGGCGCTCGCGGGGCCTCGCAGGGCCCGGCTGCTCCTGGGCCGCCGGCGCCGAGCGGGAGAGCTTCGGGGACATGCCGGGCCGGACGACGGCCCGGCGCTCCGACGGCATGGTGTCTTCCACCAGCGCGTGTTGCCTTGATGCCTGCCCTCGGGGGCCGTTCTGGGTCCCCATATGGGCCGCCAGGGAACTGGCCCTCGGGGGAAAGGGTCGGGACTTCGGGGGCCGCGGGGTGGAGAAGACACCTCGTCGGATGTCTTGGGCTGCGGGGGAGGGGGGCCGGGAAGCGGGCGGCAGGACCTATGAAATTTGCTGCGCGCAGCCAGCTTCGGCCCCGCCGGGCGCCTTTCTCGATGCACGGGGTGCCATCGCCGCCAGGAGGCGCCGGGAGAACCAGCTGCGCGCGAGCTGATCCCCCAGACCCCCGACGTCGTGATTGTTTCACAACGTCGACCCCCAGAGGTCTGAACTCCTTCCCCGGGATCTCATCCCGAGTCGTGTATTGGCGGTCCTGAGGTCCGGTAAGGCCTCCAGAAGCAGAACAAAAACTACAAATTTCACGACGCGATTTCCTCACGACGTGAGGGGGTCTGGGAGGAGGAGGAGGAGGAGGAGGAGGAGGAGGAGGCGGAGGAGGCGGAGGAGGAGGAGGGGAGGAGGAGGAGGGGGAGGAGGAGGAGGGGAGAGGGATCGAGGAGGAGAAGGAGGAGAAGGAGGAGAAGGAGAGAGGGGGAGGGGGGTCGAGGATCGAGGATCGAGGAAGAGGAGGAGGAGGAGGAGGAGGGGAGGAGAAGGAGGAGGAGCAGGAGGCGGAGGAGGAGGAGGAGGAGGAGGAGGAGGAGGAGGAAGGGAGGAGGAGGGGAGGAGGAGGAGGTGGAGGAGGAGGAGGAGAGGATCGGGGATCGAGGAGGAGGAGGAGGTGGGAGGAGGAGGGGGTAATCGAGGATCGAGGAGGAAAAGGAGGAGGAGCAGGAGGAGGAGGAGGAGGAGGAGGAGTAGGATCGAGGATCGAGGATCGAGGAGGAGGAGAGGAGGAGGAGGAGGAGAGGAGCAGGAGTAGAAGGAGGAGGAGCAGGAGGAGGAGGAGCAGGAGGAGGAGGAGGAGGAGAGGGGAAGAGGAGGGGGGTCATCGAGAAGGCGAAGGAGGGAGAGGAGGAGGAGGAGGAGGAGGAGGAGGAGCAGGAGGAGCAGGAGGAGCAGGAGGAGCAGGAGGCGGAGGAGGAGGCGAAGGAGGAGGAGGAGGAGGAGGAGGCGGAGGAGGAGGAGGAGCAGGAGGCGGAGGAGGAGGAGGAGGAGGAGGAGGAGGAGGAGGAGCAGGTGGAGAGATCGAGAATCGAGGAGGAGGAGGAGGAGGAGGAGGAGCAGGATGGGGCCGTTGCCCCCAGCCTTCGCCCCATGTTGCCGTGCCCCCGCCCCCCCTCCGCCCGGCCCGGGCATCGCGGCCACGAGCCCGGCCGACACCTGCACGACCGCCTGCTCGGAGGACGACCTGCGCGCGCAGGAGGCCGCGCCCCGCGGGGCCAGGACGCGAGCAGCGGCGGAGCGTCCTGGCTAGCCTGTAGGCTCCAGTCGGGCATGTCGCTCTACTGGAGGAATATTCAAACAGAGTCAAAGAATAGTCTGGGGACGATTCTTCGACTATGTTTGATTTCTTCTGAATATGTTTTGATTTTGTTGTATGGTTCTTCCAAAATGCGCCTGTAGGGGACATGCCCGACCTCAGGCTAGCCTATAGGCCCACCAAAGAATGTTCCAAGAGCCTCTCGTGGTCTGCACGCAGCGTTCTTAGAACCTTCCTGGCCGATGCAGCCCTGGGTGCCAGCACATCGGGCCGATGCTCTGAGAACCCCCTGTGCCGGTTCTCAGAGCACTCTTGTGTTCCAAGATCCACTCCGTGGTATCAGGCCCATGGGCCGGGACGGCCGGCCCCTGCTCAGAGGACGGGGCACAGCGCCAGCGCGCCCGACTTGAGCCCGCAGCTGCAGCGAGACCGCTGGCAGGGCCTCCGCTGGCCGCCGGTCGCCGAGGCGACGCCGCAGGCGAGGCGGGAGGCACTGCGGCGGGAGCTGCAGGAGCGCCGGCGCAGGAAGCCGCCGGGCCAGCCGCCCGAGGACAGCATGGCGGGTCGGCGGCAGGAGCTCCTGCGGAGGAGAGGGGATCCCAGGCACGATCGCGTCGTGACGAAAAATCGGGGCGGGAGGTGTTCGGCTTATGTTCGGCCCCGGGGGGCCCTCGCCGGGCCTCGGGACCGTCAAAAAAGGACGCAGGACGAAAAGCCGGTCCCGGGGAAAGGGTCGGGACTTCCAGGGGCGCCGTCCTGAAAAGATCCGGACGTCGCATGTCTGGGGTACCCACACCGCGACCCTTCCCTCGTTCTGTGCTCTTTTGGGCCTCCTGCGAAGCCCTCGTCGCCATCGCTGGATTCGCCTCGAAATGCTGGTCAGAACGCACCCGGGGTATTTGGATAAATTTTCGGGCGCCGGGGTTAACTGTCCGACTCCCCTCGCGTTCCTGGCCGACTCTGACTGGCCGACTGGCCGACTGCGGAGTCGGAAAGTTCTTTCTGCCTCAAAACTTCTCTTTCTCACCCTGGGAGTGGTGGTCCAGGGAGTAGCGGTATGGGTACCTGTTGGTTTTCCCCAGGAGCTCTGGAGGGAGCTGCGCCAGCAGCAGCTGAGCCGGGACCACACGCCCATGGCAAGTGACGACGACAGCCTGTCCAGTTGGAGCGTCAAACAGGGCCTGGACTGCAGGCAGCAGATGTAGATCCCCTTCCTCTTTCCTCCCTTCCACCTCCTCTCCTGCCTCCTCCCTTTCTTTGGCGAGCGCTGTGGTGCAACTGTGGCTCCACGGATTGCGAGGTGGGGCTGGGAGCACCCGATTTTGGCCTCATAGTGGTTAGGCATGGCCCGCACATCCGCTCCTCACCTCACTGAATCATGCTGTGCGCTCCCTCCCACCTCCCCCCTCCAGCAAGGCAGCAGATGGAGATCGCCAGGATGGAGCGCGCCGACGTGGAGGAGCAGCATCTGCGCAGGACGCGCGCGCTGGAGTCCGAGCGCGAGAGCATGCAGCGAGAGCTGTCGCAGCAAGTCTCTGGCAGCCCGCCGCGGCTGCCGGAGACGGGGCGGCGGCGCTCGGAGCCGGCGCCGGGGGCGCTCTCGCAGGCGAGCAGGACCACCGGCAGGGGCCCAGGCCTCCAGTGCGGAGAGGCGTTGCCCCTCTCGGCCTCTGGGGCCCCCGCTGGGCCGGTGGGGCCGGTGAGACCTTTGGCGGTGTGAGGAAGGGGGGTGCACCTCTTGAGGGCTCCGGCCGTGGTTTGTTGTGCCACGTCGCAGCTGGTTCTCAACGTCGGGTCTCCAGGGAGGGGAAGCGAGGGGGGGGACCAGCTCAAGCGCAAAAGGGGCACGGAAGGTGCACGTGTCTTCCCCCCCCCCCCCCCCACACACGTATCGTTCCCCCCCTTACTTCTTCACGCTTCGCGTATCCCCACCAGCGGTCGCGTGCCTCGCGGCCGGCTGCTTGTGTCTGTTTCTTCCCGAATTGGCGCCGTCAGGGCGACTCCTCGCTGCATGTGCACTCCGCGCGTTCTCGCGCTGATTATCTTGCGCTGTGCCCCAGCCTCGGTCCTTACGCCCTCTGGACTTTTCCTTGCGGGCCGCATCAAAAAAAGTATCCCCTCCAGCCGCCTCTCCAACACCTCCCCGTGATCGGGCCTGGCCTCTTCCGGGTCGTCGTTGGAGCTGGGCTTCCCACCGCACCCACCCTCTTCCGAACCATTTGGTGTTTGGCGATCCGGATTTTCCGTTGAGCGCCCGCACGGCATGACCCCTTCGTGTCGGGGGTCGTCGTTATGTGTTGGTTATTGGTTTTGTCCACGGCGTGCTGTTCTTCGCGACGGTGATCCACATCCGGGTCGTGGGTTTCTTCAAGTACCTCGTAGTGCTGCACGACGCCCAGGAGCTCCTCCTGGCGCTGGCACTCTTCTGAGCGGCAGTGAGGTTCGCCTGCTGTCCGTCTCTCCTGCTCGTTCTTGCTCTTTTTGTTTCGCTATTCTGCTCCTGTGCGCTAACTTAGGCCGTTGCATCTGCGCGTCGTTCCTTTCCGCCGCCCGACTTGTCTCACCGCGGTCGGAACAGAAAAAATCCCCGCCAGCCCATTCAGAAGCCCTGCCCACGAGACCTGACGGGAAAAGGGGCGAGGGGACACATCTACGGAAACAATGCGAGCAAACAGGATGAACCCTGAGATCTGCGGGAGCAAAGGGGTGGCCTTGGAAGGCCTCTTCGGGCCATCCCTGGGGGCCGCATGGGGGCGAGGGGAAGAGGAAGAGGAGGAGGAGCGCTTCCGCTTTATGTCTTTCTCATGATCCCTCGGACCACCTGTCGCCTAAAGGGCTGGTGGGATTTTTCAGCCATCAGCTGGTGCTGCTGCTACTGCTGGTGCTGCTGATGTTGTTGCTGCCTCTGCTGGTGATGCGGCTGGTGCCTTGGCACGCCTGTTGGGGCCATCTAGGAGAGCATCGATCAAATCATGGGGGGTCCTCGATTTCGGCCCCTTCCCAGGAGCCCTCAAAATCGTCTCTTGGAGCTCTGCTGGTGCTCTTTGGGAGGAAATTAGAGCTCTCTTGGGGCTCCATTAGGGGTCTTGGAGTCTTCTTGGGGCCCTTTTTGGAGCTCTCTTGGGACCCTCTTGGGGGCCCTGGAAGGCGTCATGGGGCCATCTCGAAGGCCGTCGATCAAAAGAGGAGATGGTATAATGTTCAGTCCCCCAAAAAAAAAGCCAAAACGGGACCAAAACCGCATTAAAAACCAATGAGTGTGGCTTTTTCGCCGAAACCGTTTTGGACGCTATGACACCTCGCGAAACCTCCCAAAAAAAGGCCCGGGGAGGGAGTAGGGGGAGGGGTAAACCTTTCCCCGTAGGGGAAGAGGGGTTTTTCTGGAAGAGGGAAGAGGATTCTCGTTAGACCACCGGCGCCCAAAGGGCTGGTGGGATTTACGCCCGCGGCGCGCCGCAGTTTGATTTTTTCGCGCCCCGTGTGGAGCGGGGTTGCGCCGCCGCTGGCTGCCCTTGAGGAGAACCGCGTCACAGGCGCAACCCTTCGGGGCTCCGCGCGGATTGCTGGTGCGTCCGTGGCCGCCTTTGGGAGACCTGGCGGGGGTCCCGGGGGGGACCCGCTGCCCAGAAGGCGCCTGCCTGCTGCACCTGGCTGGCCGCGGAGACTCGAAGGCAGACGGCGGGCCCCCGAGAGCTCTCGGCCGCCGGCGTTTGGCCGGCAGCCCGAGCTGGGCCGAAGGGCCGGGCGCGCGGGGTGCCTCACGGCTGCGGCCGAGGCGAACGGCCCGCCGCGCACCGGAAGGTCGCTTTTCGTAGGCCTAGAGGTTGACACCAACACCAGCATCGGCGGTGCGCATCCACCGAGGGATGGGGATATACCGATCTCATTGATGGTGGTAATCGTCGGGCTTCCGAGGCGGCCGAAAGTTTACCACCAACACCGGAATCTGGGATCATCCTCCCCTGGTGGACGCAACCTACTATTGTTTTAGGGGAGCGAACAATGACATAAACATGAAAACTTGGAGTTCCGCGCAGATTTTTCGGATCGGCGCTGGGGCCACCTGGCAGCGCCTCTGGCGCCGCCCCTGGCGCGCTCCGCGCGCCAGGGAGGGGGGGGGCAGCGCGGATCCAAGAAATCCGCGCGGACCTCTGAGTTTTTATGTTTATGTCATTTGTCGTTCCCCTATGTTTTGATGTCGGTGCCCCTTTCCATATCTCGGCGATGGTGGTAAGGTTCGGGTTTCCTAGGTGGCCGAAAGCTTACCACCAACACCAGAATCTGGGATGATCCTCCCCTGGTGGACGCAACCCGCTGCTTCGGTGTCGGTGTTCCATTTCCAAGCCTCCAAGCGCTCCACGTCCTCCCGTTCCGCTCCTCTGCTGCTGCTGCGTGTGCTGCTGCCTGCGACAGGTGCTCGGCGGAGGGATCCCGCCGCGGGGGCGTTCCGATTGGAGCGACCCCCGCGGCCCCGTGAGAAGAGTACTGCGGGGGGTAAGGGCCGATTGTGGCCTCGGGGTCGGGCGGAGGCGGAGGCGGAGGCGGAGGCGGAGGAGGCGGCGGAGGAGGAGGAGGGGGAGGAGGAGGAGGAGGAGGCCGGCTCGGGGTGGAAAGCTAGCGCCCAGGGAACAACCTGGACCTCTGGGGGTCCATGCTGCGAGAAACAAGTTGTTGCGTCGGGGATCTTGGGTTCCGGCGGACCTCCTCCCCCTTGCCCTCCTCCAAGTTCCCTTCCTCGTGCTCTGCTCTCTCCCCATCCTCCCCTTCCTTCCCTTCCTGAATCTACTCCGTCCCCTCTCCTCTCCTCGCCATATGATTCCTCCTGGTCTGTGGTAGCTGCATGGCCCGTCCGGGTCGGGCCGCGTCGCGATCGGGTTGCAGGCCCGATGCCGAGCCCGAATGCATTCCACGCATCATCAGTTGTTTGTGTGTCCTGATAATTAGCCTGAGGCCGCCCTCGATGTAGATAGGTATGTTTTCCTCGGGTGGGCTCCATTGCGCGTACACTCGTCGCAGGAGCTCCTCCCGTCCACCGTGGCTATTTCGGCAGATCCCAGTATTGATAGCGCACGGGCGTTGCTCCAGCACGGTTCTTCGCCCCAAAATCATCCTCGCCCTCACCTTCATCACTCATCATGATCTCAGCATTCTCGACCATCGTCACTATCCTCATCGCCCACATTACCTCCTCGGTCCTCGCCGCCTTCGTCCCCCCTCGCCCCCCGCGCAGCCCTTTTGGCACACGCCAGTTCGCACTCAAGCGGGACCTCCTAGACTCCTCCGTCAGCTGCCACCCTGGCAGGGAAGGGCTCGGCACGCTCGGCCTCATCCTCCTCCTCCTCCTCCTCCTCCTCCTCCTCCTCCTCCACGTCCTCCTCCTCCTCCTCCTCCTCCTGCTCCTCCTCCTCCTCGGCGGCGCCACAGCTGGCCACGCCCGGCTTCCCCGAGGGCGGGGGCGGGCCGGGCCCCCCGCCCCGGGCGCGCCAGCGAGGAGTGACGGCCTCCATGGGCGCACAGTGCGAGCCCGCGGAAGACTCTCGGACGGCCTTCGGGTGCTCTCTCGCCTCTGGAGGGACCCTTGGTGCGCGGCGGAACGTTCTCAGACGTTGTCGTCGGCTCCTGGAGCTTCTCCTGCCTCGGGAGGCGCGCCTCGTCGCGCGCGTTCTGGGGTTGCCCGGATCGTCCCGAGCGGCCGCCAGAGGCCCGAGTGGTGGCCCGAGAGCCAGGGCCTCGGCGCGAGGCCCTCGGCTGCGCCTGGGACCGCTGGCCGGCGGACGAGGAGGGGGAGGAGGAGGAGGAGGAGGAGGAGGAGGAGGAGGAGGAGGAGGAGGAGGGGCGAGGAAGAGGTGGAGGGCGTGACCGAGGGGCGTACGAGACCCGCTGGCCCTCGGCCGCTGGCCGGCGGTCAGCCCCCGAGGGGCCAGGTCTTTGACTAGCTAATGCTAACGGGCGCACCGGGAACGACGCATACCCTTCTGCGAACTTAGATTCTGAGCGCCCAGTCGGACGGGCGCGAGTGTTGCGGTCTCCACGATGGTTGAGCCTTGCATTCTGAGCGGAAGTGTCGGTTGCCTTGGTTTTTTGTTCGACAGCCGTGCAAGGATTTTGGGTTGCGCTGCAGGGTTTCGTTCAGAGTCTCAGTTTGCGAGGTGGGGGCAGCTTTCGGTTGCAAAGTTCCTTCTTCTCCTCATCCTCCTCCCATTCGCCTTTAACCTCTGCATGCGTCTTGCTTGATTTCCAACTTGCGTTGGTTTCTCGCTTTGAAGCGAGCACTGTTCGCGCGACGTCTTCTCCTTCTCCTCCTGTTTCTGCTATGGGTGCTGCTGCTCTTTCACGCTCAGCGCTTAGAACTTGTACTACCTGGCGTGTGTAACTTGCTCGGCACCGTCATCGCTTGCCAGACATCTGAGAGTTGGAAGACGGGACCCCGCTGAGTCTCGCGCCTTCTTTCTGGCATGCTACTCCTGCCTTCCTCTTTCTCTCTCGGACGCGCAGCAGCCGGACTCAAGTGCACACTATATTCCATGATGCTGGACAGTTGGCCGTTCAAGTTTTGAATGGTTTGCTGTCTTACCTCTCAGAGGCTGCTTGAATTCGTCTTCCCTGCATCTGTATTTCCCTGGTGTCTTGCAGCGTTAGTTAGAAGCTTGTGGTGATGACTTGATCGCAAACTGTTCGCCCAATGATCCTGATTTGAATATCGGATTTCTGCGAGGCCCAGGCGCTACTAGATGGATTTCTGTGAGGCCCAGGCGCTGCTAGATACTAGGCGAGGCAGAGAGGCAGTGCATGAGGTGTTCAGAAACCCGACCATCGAACCCAAGCAGTTTTGAAAATGGCGCGCGCGGTTCGGTCAGTTCTTTCCTCATGGGATCATCCCGAACAGTTTTGGCGTGTGTATTCTTCGACGGCTCCGCACGAATTATGATTTTATGCCACTCAAGCGCAGATGTGAATCTCAATCAGGTGTTGGCTTAGCCAGGTGCCGGCACGACTTCGAGGAGCTCCCGAAGCTTGGGCTGTCATTCTTCTGCGAACATGGCTGGGCGGATGGACAACACATTGTCGGATGCAGAGGCAGGCCCAGCGCTTGTTTGAAGGTCCTCGCTTGGACGATTTGGTCAGAAACTACAAGGTCGACTGCTTGCGTGGAAGATTGACACTTGCTCGCACGATGTGTGCAGACAGGTCAGACGAACTCCAGCTCCTCAATCTCGTAGGTTCCTTGCTGGTGCGGCTGATGGTTCTGGCAGTTGTTTGTGCTGCTACGTTCCATCCTCACCGACCGACGACCATATAAATGGTGTTGTTGAGGCAGGGCGTCTTGCGCTACGGTGCCCGCTTCGTGGTAAATTGCAATGTCGACGTATTGAAAGAGCTACCCTTGCGACCGCCGCCTGGAGATGTGAGGGAGATTCAGCAGTGAGCCAAGCGGTAGTAGCTGCAATCGTAGCGGGGTGACGAATAGCAGTAGCAGCAGCAGCAGTAGCAATTAGCAGCAGTGGCAAAGTTCACCTCTGTCTGTTGTAAGCTTTCACCCGTCACCTGTCCGAGGCAGCCGCCGCTGTTTAATGACAACAGAAGGGGACAGGTACATCGTCGGCATGAATCGTGGGACCCACTCTTGGGCACGCTCCGCTTCCTCCTCCTACTAGCCGTGCTGCTACTGCTGCTACACTTACTACTACTACTACTACTACTACTACTACTACTACTACTACTACTACTACTACTACGACTACTACGACTACTACGACTACTACGACTACTACTACTTGTACTATTACTACTACTACTACTACTACTACTACTACTACTACGACTACTACTACTACTACTACTACTACTACTACTACTACTACTACTACTACTACTACTACTACTACTACTACTACTTACTACTACTACTACTACTTACTACTACTACTACTACTACTACTACTACTGACTACTACTACTACTACTATAATACTACGACTACTATTAGTACTACTACTACTACTCTACTTACTACGGACTACTACTACTACTACTACTACTACTACTACTACTACTACTACTACTACTACTCTACTACTACTACTACTACTACTACGACTACTACTACTACTACTACTACTACGACTACGACTACTAATTATTACTACGCTACTACTACGCTACGGCTACTACTATACTACTACTACTACGACTACTACTACTACTTCTTACTACTACTACGTAGACTGCTACTACTACTACTACTTACTACCTACTACTACGACTATAGTTACTACTACTACTACTACTACTACTACTACTGCCACTACTACTACTACCACTACTACTACTACTACTACTACTACTACTACTACCTGCTACTACGACTGCGACTACTACTACTACTACTACTACTACTACTACTACTACTACTACTACCACTACTACTACTACTACTACTACTACTACGACGACTATCACGATTACGACGACTACTACTACTGCTACTACTACGACTAATATTACTACTACTACTACTACTACTACTACTACTACTACTACTACTACTATTACTACCATTACTACTACGACTACTACTACTACTACTACTTGTATGTTTACTACGACTACTACTACTAGTACTACGGCTAGTACTACTACTGCTACTACTACGACTACTACTAGTCAGATTACGGGTACGACCACTACTACTATTATTACGACTACTACTACTAGTACTATTGTTACTACTACTACGACTACTACTACTACTACTACTACTACTACTACTACTACGACTGTCACTAGTACTATTGCTAAGCTTACCATGAGTACGACTACTACTACTACTACTACTACTACGACGACGATTACTACTACTACTACTACTACTACTACTACTACTATTACTACCACTACTACTGCTACTACTACTACTACTACTACGACTACTACTACTACTACTACTACTACTACTACTACTACTAGTACTACTACTACGACTGCTACCACTACTACTACTATTGCGCACTACTACTACTAGACTACTACTACTTACTACTACTGCTACTACTTTCTACGACTACTTACTACTACTGCGAACATACTTACGACGACGACGACTACTATACTATCAGGCTAGACTACTAGACTACGGCTATTACTATACTACTACTACTACTTTACTACTACTATACTACTACTACTACTAATTATACTATACACTATGACTACTACTACTACTACTACTACTCTACGACGACTTACGGACTACTAATTCACTACCTAATACTACTACTACGACTATACTACACTAATTACGACTACTACTACTACTAGAACTTACTACTACTACACAGCTCCTACAACCCCCAGCTCCTACTATTACTTGTACTAC